>JAQGAO010007446.1:0-11291 GCA_034697705.1 Ommatoiulus sabulosus
GCAAATTCCAAACCAGGGCGAACCAACGTGGTGTAGAGTTTCCTGAAGTTGGCTGGGTCAAGTTTGGGGAGATTCCTCATTTTAAACATAAACAGCTCAAGTTATATATACACTCTAAAAAAAGGTATACCAAATAGAACCTTTTGAGTTTCTTTCCCTTGTAACACCATGAGAACCTTTTCAGGAACTTCGAAGAACCCCAAACACTCAACCTTTTTTAAAGGTTCGTTTTAAATGGAAAAGGTTCTTTATAAATTAAAAGGATTCAAAATAAGGATGATTTTGAAAGGCAATTCTTTTTGGAATATTTCAGTCCTCGAAATTCTGATATTCATTCATTCCGAAGTAGCTATGTTATATACTATTTCATTGTGAAAACAAAGTGATATTAGACTGAATAGCTGCAATAAACCAGTAATTTGAACTAAATCGTTCAAATTTTGGGAAAAAAAAACATCCAATTCATGTTAATTAAAATATGAATATACACGTTTTTGCATGTGTTTTCGTCTAGAAAATTCAGTGCTATACAGTATGTAAAACTGCTATAGTATAGAGTAAAATTTGAAATATTGGGCACAATAATTTGATCTAACCTAACCTAACCTAACCTAAAACTTTCAAATTGCAGTGCCAAACATTTCAGTTTTTACTGTACACCATAGCATACAAAGCCTACATTTAAACAGAACTATGCATTTTCAGGATGATAGCAGCTATTTAACCGAATAGCAATAAGTTTTCACGACGAAAACATTGCAACAGGGTGAACTGGAATAATCCAAAAAAAATTCCCTTAACAATGATTTTATTTTCGAAATCCGATTTCCTTATGACAACAGTTAAGCATAAAAAGAAACTGGGTGCAACACTGAAAATTTCTAGTTTTGGAATTCAGCTTTCACGTGGTGTGACATTCCTGAGGCTCCTTGAAGAAGTTTTAGAACTATGGAACCTTCCTTTTGAAGGCCATGCAGTAATGCCGATTTGGCCGACATTTTTAGTTGAGGTGCTTCGAAGCATTTTGATGAAAATAATAAGCGAAATTTTTCCGAAGAACCTGGAATGAACCTCACATTTCTTAGAGTGTACCTTTAAATAATACTACAAAAAAGGATAATATATCCTTGAATTTATAATTCAAATTTAAATCGAAAATCTGTATCTTGTAGGGATACATGCAGGCCTGTAGTTCGCCTGTGTTAACGGACCTGTTTTTTGTAAGAAACTAATGACATGAGTAATTGACATTTGAAGATTCCTCATGAATAGACCTCCTTAGTCATCATGGTAGACTAAGTTTACTCACAATAGGTAGTACGACATTATACAGTATAAGGTCCATAAACAGTATACAACTTGTACTATGCAAAACTTCATATTCTTGGGAGAAAGTACAGAACCTCTTATCAATTAATTTAACTTCTTCGCACTCCTTGGTAATATACTTGGGGGACTTTGAAGTTAAGTCTCACGAAAAATGTCTCTCATGATCCAAAAATTAAAAAAAGACTGTTGCTATAACTTCTCTTCTGGTTGGGCCACGACTTACGGCGTGGACACTGCTGACCATCATACGTGCATATTGGGGACAATGGGAAGGTCATAAGGTCATTTAAAATTGTTAAACTTTCCTGTTGACTTTGAATTTGAAGTAAGGTTGACTTCAACTGGATATTAATTAAAGGGCGAGCATACCTGCATTAATTTAACGTCGTAAACATGCACGAGCACTCGCAGTTGATCGAAAACCTTGTGCTTGATCACTGCGTTGTTGCAAGCGGTGCATGGTGCGTTACCATAAAAACCACCGTTTTATTATTTAATTATTCAAATTTCAAGGAAATAAATTGAAAAACAGGTAATTGCATTATGATATAAACGTTACTCAACGCTTTAAGCTTGACCCTTTTTTTAGGAAAAACAATGAAAGTGCCTCTATTTCTTTGTCACGTGTGCCTCGGGTTGTACCGGGGTACTCTGTCTCTTGCTACGAGAAAGTGTTGAGTTCACTCTTTGCTCGTTCACGCACGGTTAATTTAAAGCCGGCAATCGTACTTAATTCCGTTCTACCTCATTATGCTAGCTTATGTTTTTTTTTAGCACAATTGACCAGAGACAATGCTCGGTGAATTTCTAGGGATATCATGTACAATCGGTGGCCGTTGGGTGGGTACCCCTCCTCTGCGTTACTAGGCCAGAGATCCTTTTTTTCCTCAATTTTTTTCAAGTAATTGGGCAAAGAGGGAGGGGAATTTTGCATTTGGTGGATATAAAAGCAGCGGATTTCACCCAATTTCTATCACAACTTCTCTCAGTTCTCCACTGAATTTGGATTTGCATCTCCAGCTTGTGTCTACTAACACTCGAAACTCAGCAACATGATCTCCAAAGTAGTGGTAAGTTGCATTGTCGAATAGCTAGTGTCATAATATGTTATATTTGCTAATTCTCCATTATTTTTGTACTGGCAAGCTTTGCCTGTAGTGTAAGATCATTGCAAATGTTTGTAGACGATATCAAGAGATGTTTCACACAGCTGGAAACGTACAAAGAAATAATATTTCCAGTTCTCTGAACATCTTGATTTTGTCTACTCCATGTATAGAATGTTTTTACACTGAGAAGTAAAGTACGCACATATCCAGTAGTACCAGTACAGAATTGACAAATTATGTATAAAATGTTTTTACACTGATCAGTAAAGAACAGCATTGATAAATTAAGCAAATTCTGGCAAATATATAAAACAGTTTTGAAATCTAAAATTCGGTTTACGTTTGCATTTGAAAGCTCCTGGATTTCTGTTGATGTTACTGTAAAATGACAATTTGTGAACTCCCATGCATTATGCATTTTTCTGGAGTTATAGTGGGGCATTCTACGATGACATGTTAACATGTCCTAGCATTTGGTGCAGCTTTTGATGAATTTCAGAAATGGTAGCTAGGAATTAAACTCTCGTATTCTTTCCAGATCCTCTCTCTTGTCTTGATGGCCGTGACATTGTCCGTTTTCGCCGCACCTAAGGCTAGTCCAGTCGCTGGTTATGGCCACGGTTATGGCGGCTATGGTCATGGTGGTTACGGAGGCTACGGTGGTCACGGAGGTTATGGTGGCTACGGCGGTCACGGAGGCTATGGCGGTTACGGAGGTCACGGAGGCTATGGTGGTTATGGCCATGGAGGCTATGGTCATGGTGGTTATGGTCATGGTGGTTACGGTCATGGCGGCTATGGTGGTTATGGCCACGGAGGCTATGGCGGCTATGGATATTAATAAATGTCAACCTTCTAACTTCATAAATTGATAATCGATGCGCATTCATTGTTTAAAATCATTACTGTAAATTATCATACAAATGTAAAATAAAACAGGAATTTGAACTGAAATAATATGTGCTAATTTGTGACGTGCTTTATTGTGGAAAGTTTGCATTATAGTTACCTACAGTCTAATAGTGAAAAGACATTGAGAATATCGATTTATGGTACAACAAACTCAAATTTTAGTCATATTTGAAAGTTTAGCTCCTTCTTAAATGTTATGTTTGCTTTCTAACTTATAGATTGTAAAACAATCCTTAAAAACTTCAAAAAGAAAAGTTTTCACCAGTTTTCTGGATCGATCTGAGACACCTTCGAGAAATTAAATTAAAGCTGCCTAAGAAAAATCAAAGCTTCAGCTTTTGTTGTAGTTAGACTTAGACGATATAGGGGAGTGAGGGCTAATGGGGCCACCTAAATGGGCACATTTTAAAACTTAACAATACACACAAAGCAGCATTTGGTGTAAGTTGTTTTTCAGTTAGATCCTTCACCCCCTAAGCATTTTTTGCATGTATAGAGAAATTACTGTTTTTTGCAAAATGTGCGTCTTGACCCCATTATCCATAAATACAGGGTGATGGGGCCATATATTTAAGAAAAGTAAAAGAAACAATTTCAGTGAAAAGCAGCTTCATTTTTTTTTAAATATTAATTAAAACCATCGAAATGTTTGAATGTGGAAGGTGACAGGATTATCATTTTAAATATTTATCAGCTTTTTTTTTTTTGGATTTTCTTCTTTTCCTTTCCCTTTTTAGACTTTCCAGTTGTTCCGGTGTTCCCATATATTTGCACTACATCTTCTATAGAAAAAGCAACGTAACAATGTAGGCCATTTCATATAGGAAGAAAATATGAAAACTTGCAAAAATATTAAAGAAAATTTACCCAATATGATAATTGTGCCAGCAGGCCTCATTACCCAAAACTGAACACAGCGTGCAACAATTTTATCTCTCCCCAGTTGAAATAATGTCATTTCATTTAGTAATATATTAGTACAGACTATAATTTTACTATCCACAACAAAATTTCCAACAAATCCATTAAAGTATACGATTAGGGTACTGATGATTAATTAAACCCTATTCAGAAGAAAAATGGCAAAAACAAAGAAAATGATACTCTTTAATTTAGCCTGCTCAAGGATAATGGTCACGTGATTCAAATGACCATATAGACCACTATGTTATGCCACTATCCAATTAATCCTATTTATGGCCTCATATGGCCCCATTACGTACCCTACGCCTACAGCACATGTACATGTATACTTTAATTTTCAAACCTAACCTTTTTCAGGATTCGTTCTTCTTGCCATCATTTGGTACATTACTAAGAAACTCGCATAATTACAAGTCTTAATTTGATTCATTCTTCAAGTGGAATGGTATGAAATTAATTAGCAAATAACTAACACAACCCCAGCAAATACTGAAATTTGCAGCATTATTCAACGCAAAATTACTATCTATAAATGTGAACTTCCATCGCATTCCGCATAACAAACTACATGTATAACACGAGTTCCCTGAAAGCAAGGTGTTTAAGGCAAACAAGCAAACAAAATTATGTTTAATAATAGTTATAAAACTACAGAACTCCGCATGGTAATGCCTATGCTGTTTCACGAGGCTGTAGTCAAATAAATATACACGAATCCGCCATTATTTCTTCAATTTTTGCTGTCATTTTTATAACACGCCTATGAATGGCGTATGCTCCTCACTGGCCAAAAAACCAACATTTTGACTCGTATGTTAATGTTTTCGCATATATTGCTGGTGCACTAGCATACACTTAACAAGCGTCTGCTTTCTTAAAAGCATTGGCCCATGAAATGATAAGGCAATGTTGAAAACTAGATAAAAATTCTGGCAAGCAGACCGGAATAGACAAGTTTTTAATGGGTAATTGACACAGCACATTTGTCGTCGTAAAAGATGCATGGATGATTAATTCATAAAACTTGAGTAATGCGTGCGGTTAATTTCATTCAAATTAAGCTTGTTCGTTTTATAAAATGCTAATTGGTGTTGTGAAGGAGATTCTCATTAACCCATTAAATTATCTGTATGTAGAATATCTCGTTTGCGTACAATACATGTACGATAACTCCATGCAAATTTCATTAAATATAATGGGCATGTTAACACTGAGCATTGCATCAAGAATTGTTCAATTTAGGCTTTAATTTTACCGTAATTGGAATAAAGATTTCATAGCATTCATTCACCAGCACTAAAACTGGGCCTTTAGAACATTTTCAAGCCCGAAACGGAAATTTGTTTTGCCATGAAAACCTTTGTTTAAAATAGTTTTCTCACATACGCTTTGTTATAGTAATAATACTCAAATATTTAATTGTTTTCGAGTTTTGTGAAACTTAGTATAACTTTAAACCGAATTGAGCAGAATCATAAGCGGAAAAAAATAAAATCTCGATAAGATTAATTCACGCCCATTGGCACAAAAATATGTTGTGTAAACATTCTGTACAAATGCACAATTTGGCACATCCTGACATAAAAATCTTTGCTTTGACTATAAATATATAGCCGATACGTTAGAGTCGCATTCATTTCTTGAAATTCAGTAAGGAATAAAGACCAACCTGATTATTGTAATGGCTAAATTTGAGATAAATCTGTTGGTAAGTATTTTCTAATCATCAAATTACTTGGGTTATTAATGATAATTATTAAAATGTTTTCTTATACATTTTTTTAAAAAAATATAGCGTATACATTTTACGCGTTTTTTAGTTTATTAGGCTTACATGTAGGCCTATGTATATTGTATTTAATTATATGAAACGCACCAAAAATACATAATGCAGTTCTTGTATAAATTCGTTCAGTATTTTAAATAATTATTCTATGCATGATAAATTAATATCATTTTCAATATTTCGATAAAATGCCATGCATGTACACGCCTTACTCGATTAATATAAGACGCATTAATATTATAAATAAAAGTTTTAAGAGCAAATGAAACAGATAATAATATCTTTGGTGTTTGTTTTGAGGGAATTTCCCTCGTTTTCTAAATAGATTTTGCTCTTCTTGTTAATCAATGGCGCTGCATCCTACGGTTTCTACGGATATAGCAGATTCACGCATGATATGGAAGATCGGAAGTATGACAAAGGAAATTATTACCCATTTCCTTATAATCACATTGACTACTACGACAAAGGATCGTCTTACAAAGGCTATGAACCCGGGTTATTCCACGGAAGTAAATTCTTTCGATCATCTCCTGGCAAAACTTATCCTGGGTCAGTCGATCCTTATGATTACCATGCTCCTTCGACAGAGGTCTATCCTGAATATTTGGACAAAAATCATCGTAACAGATCGTCCTATCATGTTTACAATAGTGTTCCCATCATTTATGGAGGTTTTCGACCATCATCCTTCGGAGATCGCAACAAGGAATCGTCTTATAATAACAATGTTCTAAGAACAACACAGAGTAACTATCCTTACTTAAATACAAAACATCGCACAAATGCAAATTACTAAATTTCAGTTAAAAATGTGAATTATAAGTATGGATTGTCATACATTAAATCCATGCAGTTAAATGTAAAAAAGATAATATCAAAGTATTTGAATGTTATTATACTGAGTGAAAAAATGTATAATCAGGTACACAACTTGTTGATACAGATCATGTCTGATTATGAGTGATACCATATTCTTTGATATAATTTATACCTACAATGTGTGAAATGTATGGAATTAGTAGATTCGTTGGATACTTTGTCGGCTTATGAATTTGAGCACCGTTAAATGCTTTTTTATTGTAGTCATAAATATAATTTGCATTGTGAAATGCACGCAAAATGAAATCTAGCTATTACAGTATGTAACACTCAAAAGTAAAGTCATGACCCTTATTCAAAAAAGGGTGCATTGTTAATATAGCGAGTAATGTTAGCAAATTATTGTTTGAATTGTTGTCGTTTTGCGAATTGCTGTCATAATTTGAGATGGACAACCCCCTCCCGACTCATCGTCTGGAAAAAAAACAATCCTCAATGACATAGCCTAAATCTAAATGTTAAGTAGACCTAATATGTTATGGTCATAACTATGCAAAACGAAATTGGATGCTGGAGGTCATTGACCAGGCCAATTTTGTTGGTGTCTAACGTTGCCTATATATACCCGCCATGTCAGCATGTCTAGTCCTTTTTATTTTTAATCTAAAACTAACACATAAAGACACGTTGTCGTGCTCTTCAAATTGTAACTGGAAATAGTGTCAACATTTTCCAAAGATGTTTTTATAACGTTTATTTTTAAAGGATTATATGAGGAATCATGAAGAGGCGATTGCTCGTGGTAAGCTCAGTCAATATTTCAAGATTTACAATGGATAGATAAACGGATGATGGATGAAAATAAGTTAGTACAATCACACAAAAAAATGCTATGGAAGCAGTGGCTTCGAATTGAATTGCATCAAAGTTTTGAAAGGCTTTCTTACGCAATGTTTTAGGTAAATACTTTAAACAAGTAACATTCATGTATAACCATGATGATTGCGATAAAAGGCTCCATCTTGTCTAATGCTCAAATTGATGACAAATTCTGAACTACTTTAAATTGGTATATTACTCCATTGGAAATTGATTTAACATCCTAAAAATAGCTCAGTAGTGGGGCGGGCGGGACCTTTTTTTTATTTGAAACACATTGTTAAACCGAATTTTCAATTTTTAAGGGGCGGGCGGAATTTTTTTACCGCTTAATTCGTTCAAGCTTAATCGGATCATCCATTTTATTCGTTCAAAACCTTTGAAACGTTTTTTTTTCCTATACTTCCTTATATTTTCCTATATATTGGATCATCTCATCGCTTAATTCGATCAATTTGCCAAATGTTTACATAACGCAAACACGCGAAACAATTCTGAGCAGCTTTCATACAAGCACGGACACGTTTGGACATTATTATTATGCATAAACGGCTCGACTGTTGCATTAAGCAGGCATCATCAAACACTACTTAGAACTTGTTTCCAATTCTTAAATATATGTTACATGATAATTGCATGATAATGAAATCTTCATAAAGTCCTTTGTGTCTCTTAAAGAAATACATTGACAAGTTTTCAATTCCTCTATTTCTGTTGGCATAATAAGAATGAGATGATCATCGATTCTAAAATAACCGTTGCTGTCATCAACAGTCAACTTGGAAGTTCACATAATATCGTAACTATAATGATATTAAACAAGAAATCAATTTCCAGTGGCCAAGTGGCCAGTGGTTTCAATTTTACTGAGATATTTCAAGTTTGTTTTTTTTTTCAAGAATTATGAGCGAGCACTAGTGCTGAATGTTATTTATAACAATAATTATAATTGGTGGTATCGTATGCCTACACTATAGTGATTTATTTACGTCTCTGGTATATAACATGTAAGTGCATTTTAAAAACACAATAAGCAACACATGTCATAGCTATAGCGCTTCAGTTAAATCCCTGTTTCAAAGCAGATACGGTATTCAAGCTAGTTTAAATTTTAGTGGGGTCATCCTAATCATCATGGTGCTTTTGATAAGGAGATGTTATTATGTTGCATACTATAAATTTGCAAATAAACTTTTTTTAAATTTCCAATTGTTCATTTCATAAAGAAGCAAATTTTTTTCAGATCTCAACATTTTCTGAGACCGAAGTTTTAAATAGTATAACTTTTATTTTGTGTGATTTAAAAAGAAATCTAGAAATAATGGTATTATCGTTCTCTAAATGTTGAATGAGTAACGGTACATAAAATGCACTGTTTGATTTCTACATGTAGTTTTAGTTATCGCCATCAAAACACGATGTTATGAATTACTCCGAAATCTGAACAGTAATTTATTTTAAGTAGATTTGCTCTATTATTTTAATCCAGATATCAGTTTTGGGCACCTACTTTCTCCTTACTTGGGGTATTGGACATAACAAAGTTATCGAAGACGATCATGAACTGATCAGGACCATTTACGTTCCTCTGGATGACGAGCTTTCTCCAAACAGCACCGAATCCGATGTTTCCACAAATGACACCAACGTCAGCGATGAAATCAGAAAATACAGCCCATCCATTTCCTTCACCAACTTGACCAGTGACGTTGATAAAACCAACTCTGTAACGTTAATGTCCACTAAAAACGCATCGACAGATCCTCTCGAAATAAATTCCACTGGTAACGTGGATTTAATAAGAGCAAAAAGTGTGAAGTCGAATAAGTATCACGGCCCGCCATACCATGTTAACCTCTCGAGCAAGACGCAACAGGCCATGGATGCCAGACAAACGACTGGTTTTGGCGATGAGAGACCTCCTTTTGAAATCCAAGAAGGTCACCAAACGCCAGACCCTCGAAATTCAGGGAACATTCAAGGTCCTCAACAGATAAATTACAACAATCCAGATGAAAGCAAAGTAGTGTCATCGACCAACAAGTTCGATCATGTGGGTTTCAATCCCAATCTGCCAATGAGACCCGATTTTTACAGTCATTACGACTTTGACTTACTTCCATTCGATCATCCCAATTCTCTTCCTCGACCGTTTCCTGTTCGAGGACCACCGAAAAGAAGAAGGCGACCCAAGAAAAAGAAGCCTCAAACTTCTCAATCTCCATTTTTACCACCTCCACAATTCTCCATGCCAGATGGCCCTTACGCCCATGAAATTCCCCACTACGATTTGGTTGGTCCTCGCCTACCTTTGCCACGACATTTTAACATGGAATCTCCGCCTTTGTTAAACCCTCTGAGAAGTTCTGACCATGGTATCATCGACCATCAATTTCCAACAAACCCTGTAGATTTTAAGTTGAATGTCCCGCATTTCAAAGACCAACCCATTTACTTTCGTCCACTTCCGCCTGGCTACATCATCAAATGCAAAACCAATTTGTTTTTCTCTGTTTTCACTCGAAGACTGTGTTATCCCTTGCCATTTAATCCAACACATGTCGGATGGTGAGGCAAGCCCCGATTTACGAATATATTGCGTGTATTGCGAATATTCTATTTCTTGGGCTGAATATGCTGTTTCCGTATAGGAATTAATGCTAAATTAATGAATTCGTTCTTGGCCCCGTTTGTGTAAAAATTATCGAAAGACTGTTCATTTCTTGAAAATGGTTTTGGTTCTGAGCTGGTGTTTTTCTTAACTTTTTTCGCAGCCATTTTTTAAAAGTAACCAGACTTTATGTAAACACGACCGGTTTAAAAAATACTTGTTATCCATATGTAAATTTCCCGAATTCGCGATGATGAAGAAATCTCAACTTTCTTGAAAACTTTTGGTCATTGGTAGTTGAATGGAACTTTTTTTTCTCATCATATAGTTTGTTTCCATGGGAAACATTTCTTTTTTCTTTTTACACAAGTAACCAATTCATCAGTTAATCTAAGTTAGAAGCACTATATACTGCCGGGCAAGATATAAATTAAAAAATAATAAAACATGTTGACCCTCGCACATTTTGTTTTTATTAGGGTGTGTCAGCGAGTGGCTAGATAGCCGTAGCCATTTTCCGGAAGAACTAAAAGGTGGTCATTTTGGGACTGTACATGATATATACAGTATAATAACATACTGTATGATCTACCAGGAAAGGCACAACAGTGGAAGAAAAATTGGATTGAAGTTGTATCATTCAGCCAGTGGTATATACAGTATACTGCATATTTTCAGGAAATATAAATCCCCTGAAAAATTATAAACCATGAAAAAACGGTCCCAAAATGTTTGCGAATTTCTGCCACTCAGATAACAGGATAAAAGGCCAGCTTTACATGCAAATTGTTCCTCTAGATCAGGGTTTCTTAACCTTTTCATCATCATGGACCACTTGCAACATTTAAACAATCTGACGGACCCCTTACAAACTTAAGTGTAGGGCAGGTTTATTATATTATTATTTATTGTTATTATT
>JAQGAO010007447.1:0-11291 GCA_034697705.1 Ommatoiulus sabulosus
CGTTAATTCATATCAATTTTTTTGTCATAATGAAAAATAAAATAACAATTGCAATGAGAAGCTTGGCAAAACACTAGCTTTTGTTACAAGTCTATCTGGGGAATTCTAGGGTGGATTGAAGAGGATTGGGGATGGAGCTGCTAGCAGACCGAGTGCAGGGATAGCATTTTGCTTTTATTTGGAAAAATGTCCCTGACATTTCCATGACTTCCCTGACCTGTGGCCACCCTGGCTTAGCGCGGTAGCACAAGCTGTTTCCGTAATGCTGCCAGTGCTTGGTTAATAAATTTGAATTTAGACCTCAAGCAAGAGGTACAGCGTACTGTAAAATTACCGACGACCAATGCAAGATGCTGGAAAAACAATTTAGGAAAGGTGCCTCAGCAAATTACAAAAATAAGCGCGATACGTCCCCCGGCCCTTTCAAGCATCAATCAGGAAATGGCGTACGAAATGGTGGGTTGCTTTTGTTGATGTTTATCAGAGTCAAGAAACGCAATACACGAGTGAAAAAAATGTTGGGAAAAAACGAGGGCTATCCTAAGCTGATGAAAGGGGATATAGGTGGAAATGAAGAATGCACACGCTGTTGTTACTCTGCCATTTCTAAATTAAGGGCTGGGGTTTGGGAATGGAGCCAAGACTTCGAACAGCGCACTACGTTATATCTATTTAAACTAACTACTGCTTGTCTGCTACGCCTGGTGAGTTTGGTTTTCAAACACAACAAACTCGGATGGGAGACACAAACATTTTGTTCCAGAGCGAGCAAGAAAGCTGGAAAGCTAGATACAGTACATTTATGTGTAAATTGGCGACATGTTAGAAATGGAAGTTTCCCTTAACCGTCAAATTAACATCATTTCAAGCTACAAAATATGAACTGCAATAACAAGTTGCACAATTATAACAATTTGCCTACTTGCGAGTGGATACCAACCTTCTCCAGTAATCCAGGAACACATCCGACGTGACAAAGCCTTTGCTTTCGCCTCCTGATGCGAGGAACAGAGGCACTTTCCAATACAAGGGCAAATGACATGCCTTTAGAAAAGAAACGAACGATACAGAAATATTAACGTAGAAGGAAGGTTTCCCTGGTATAAATATCTAAAAATAGTCTTGCCAACAAGCCTTAAAAACAGACAACGTAGCGACATCCTTCCAAGGTTTTTGCACAAGCCATAATTATATGCTTCAACAGTCATTGCGACAAATAATAAATGAATAAAATTTGAATTAATTGATTTCGAAAACAAAAGTGGAAGACAATGAAAGAATGATATTTCGATGTCACGGATATGAAAGAATGGTATTTCGATGTCACGGATATGCAAGAATGGTATTTCGATGTCACGGAGTTGTCTGATTCCGGCCATAAAATAGCTGATCAGCACCTTATTTTATAGAAAGCAAACTAACTGTGATAACATTTTTAATTGTAATGCATATGTACATGTATTTCAGGTGCCGCTTAACCTGTAAACGAGCAATATGCCACAACTCACCTTGGTGATAGCACTGAAGTGCTCTTTGCTGACCCTCTGCCCTTCAAACTTGGTGAATGCAGATGCAATTTTCTGCAACTGACTATCCATCTCGTTGGTGGACAACGGCCTTCCTGATGGATAGTAAAACCTAGGAATATGATGCCGCTGATTGGTGTGAGATTGACGCCACAAGGTGCTCCTGCTAGGAGAAGTGTACGGTTCTCTGTTTTCTTTGTCATTGTACACCTATTGAAAACCAATAATAAGCATTAGCATGGTTACTCGTCCGTATAATGAACTGTATCAACAAGATTTGACTGGTTGTCCACGGGATCTCACTTTAAAGTGAATCAGATTGATTCGTTAATACAGGTGAAAACGGTTTCCGAAAATCCAGGAGATTAACTAAGTTGGTTCATTAAATCGAAGATAATGAAGGAGAAACTGGAGAATGCATGCATGCATGTTATGGGAGCTAATATAAAATATATTCGTAAACCAACTGAGCTGATCAGTTGAATATGCAAGTAAGCCTGGTTGGGATTTTATTATTTTATTTTTAATTTTAACATTTTTGCCTTTGCTGTTTTTTGTTCCCTGCTATGGGAACCTTCCATCCTATTATTGGATTACAAACAAACAAAAGCATCGCATAATCAACTGAACCATCTCGAACAGTTGTCGATGTTATCTTTTGCCAAATTTAATTTGGGAGTAAAGAAATTCGTGTTATCAAACACGGCGTAATTTGGTCAATCTCTTTAATATCATTTCTCATTCAGATGACGACTTGTATTACAAGTTGCTAAACTGTAGCTTGATCGTGTCCTACGGCGAAGCCTGGATAAAAGGCAGGTTGATACCAGCTACTATAGGGTAGGTATCAAAATGAACATTATGAAATCTGAAGCTGCAAAGACGGAGCAATATTTCAGAGTGAAATTTGAATGAAACTGGTTGGCATAATTTCATCGTGACTTGTCCATTACGCCAAGGCTGATGGTTAACTCAGCAGACAGACTGCAGTTTTGGACCAGGGCCAAGTTCTTTCAAAAGACTTGGACTCCCATTCAACTCCAGTTGAGGGTTAATAAACGCGAACGTATTTTTAATCATTCCCTAAAGAAATCAGTACGCTAACAAACATGCAAATGTCAAACCTGCGGTGATTTGCGGTGCCATCACCAAAACACGGAGCTAAAATCTGACCTAAATCTGCGTCACTTCAAGTGGCAATAACCCATTTACCTTTTGAGAAAATCGATAATTGAACGCTAGCCACGGTAAGTCGCTTTGGAAAGGTGCCTGTCAAGTTTGGCTGTTACATAAGGTTAGACAACCTTTAGAAACAAATACATTATAAGTAGCATATTAAAAACCACCTCCAATTCGACAAGAAAAACTTATTATTTAACCGATTTATTCAGATTATTACCGAGGCTACGCTTATTTGAACTTCCAGAAATACTTGATATTATGTATGTTTGTACCGAGTATTTTGTTAAAAAGGTTTCGCGTTTAAATCTCTGTAATAATAATAACACAAATGGAGGCTTAACTCGGAAAAAAAACTGCTACGAGCTTGGTGACAGCATAGTGATCATGCAAATGTTACAAATGTAGGCAGGAAAGCGATGGCACCTTGCCTAAAACCGTTTACAAATTTCCCTCAAAGAGGAAAAAATTATTTGGAACACCTTTAGTTGGCAATGGAAGTAAATCATCGTCTCACCAAAAGTTGCATTCATGTTACCATTTCCTTTAATTGATAGTTGGAAAATATGGGCAGCACAGCTATCAAAAAAGGGAGCAACTGCTTATCGAGCAAGTTGTTTTTTATTGCACTACAAAGTAAAACGTTTAATTAGCCAAATAGTTTAATTTTAGTGGATTAATCCACTCTGGTCTCAAATTTCGGAATCTCGCGGTGCTGCTTTGATAAATTTAGAAAAAGAAAGAAAGAAAAAAAAAACACTTTTCCTGACATATCTAGGTTTTCTGAACGCGGTAGCGCAACCTAGTCACGCCATTGATTTGTTGGTACTTCTCACTGGGGTTGTTTTTAACATCGTGCGAGTTTACAATTTTGAATAACTTGCGTGAAAGAAAAAAAAAAAGCCCACATCTTTTGTTAGCGGTTAACGAAACGTATCGATTGATTTCTCGTGAATGAAAAAACGTATTACGGCAATTAAGGTTTGCCACCAGTAAAAAAAAGTCATTTCCATAAAGTAAGATAAATTGCGAGTCCTTGGCAGTGGGAGTGGCGCAAACAGGTCAAAATTTAATCAAGGATGCCACCTACTCACTCAGCCTACCTTGCTCCCACATTACATGGGTACCGGTATTGCATTGAGCAACTGCCTCAGCGGGACTCTACGGCTCCATCTGCTTCATGAAACGACTTGAAATCTGGTTCCAATTTGGATTTTTAAAAAAATTGCAAACGTCAAGCTTACGCGCATGCAGTTAACACACTATTTAAAGTCGAGGAACATCGATGGAATGTAATTTTGCAATGCTTGAAAATCAAGCAAAAAAATTGATCGCTGCATTGCATGGCTTTAAACATTTGAAAAGAGAAAATTCATAATATGAAATGGCGTCAACATTCCTAAAGCTTCTTTTACGGCTAGTTTTCATAAACTTTTGAACATCGACGAATAAAATATACACTGTGCATGTATTTTATACGCATTTTCATGAATTATTCTTCGAACCCTTCCTCTTGCGGGTTTTCAACTTTGTGCAGAAATCGCAAATAAGGAGGGACAGGAATAAAGTCGTGCTTGGAATATAGAATATTATTTGGACTTTGCAACAGTGTGTTATTACTCTTGCATGCGTAAAAAAAATGTATATAAAAACGTTCCACGACGGGTTTTACAACCAGCATATGTTTATTTCTGTATCACCTTTTTAGGCTATCTCTTATGCCTTCGATGTTATAATTTCTAAAATAACTCCTGGCTTAAATACTATACACCACAGTTAGTACGAAAACATTCCATTACTGTTATTTTTCGCCATAAAAAGTTTTTCTTTATAAACTGAAGAAAAAGTTCATGAAACAAATTACTATAGAAAAAATGGATTAGCACATGCAAATAGTTCATTTTAAGAATTTTTTTTAAGCTGGTTTTAATGCAGGCAAAAATTAATGAAGAAAAAAATTAGAAACTAAACGCGACATTTTTTTGAAAATTTCATCAGTGCATTAAAGGCAGTCACACAAGAGGCATTTTACACGTACAGAATATTCCGAAATTTCTTGATATAGAAATATATTTTTGCTTGATATTTTCCCGTCTGTTGGGAAATATTTCCAGAATAGAACATGATCATTTCTGAGTAATTTATTTCGAGAAAGAGTTACGTCAGAAGTTGTACATTCGTGCACAAAATTCTAGTAGAAGTTAGGCTTTTTTTAAAAAAAAAATGGCGAATTATACGATGTTTCGATAGTTTCCCTCGTTCTTTTGATGTTTGCAATTGCAAACTCCAAAAATAAAAATAATAGGAATACACCATCTCAATGTTATTTTCATTGTCTTGCCATTCGATAAAGAAAGACAATGACATCGAAATAAAGTTTATGCCCATTATTTTATATTTTACTAGGATATCGTTCTACAACAAAGTCGGGGATACACTAGCCACCAAAGCAAAACTAAAAACCACAAACCCCAAACTTTCAACGTGAATTAGTTTCTATAAAAAAAATTAATACAAACTAGTTTTGAAAAACCTGAGCGTACACACTGCAACAAACCATATTGACAAAACTCAGTAGAAGACAAAGGGTACAGACTTCAAAACACGATAGATACGATATGCTGTCGTCTGCAGTATCATCGATATCGTGCAGACGAAGCGTTAATAGCAGCGCCACCACCAAAAAGTTTGGCTATTTCCCTTTCATCTCAACGACACTCGACGGGAACGCCAAACTAAAGTTTTCAAACTTGATTTTCTAGTTTTTAGTTATGGTTTGGTGATAGTGTGTACCTGACTTAATAAACACTGTGCCAGAAACTGCTCCACGGTTTCCCTCTCACCCACATGTATAATTTAAAAAATTGCAGAGACAGTACATTTATTGAACTCCACATCTCTGGTGCATGATTTTCTTCAAAACCTTTTTCTCGTTTGAGTCTAGAAATTAATTTTCTCAGTCCGATCGAGACTCGTGCAACTGGTACCTTTTCAAAACAAAACGTGTTATAAACTTCGCATTCAAATGATCGGATTTTTTTTTCAGGTAACTTCGAATGTCACGTTTG
Organism: Ommatoiulus sabulosus; assembly: GCA_034697705.1. Lineage (NCBI taxonomy): Eukaryota > Metazoa > Arthropoda > Diplopoda > Julida > Julidae > Ommatoiulus > Ommatoiulus sabulosus. The sequence goes on from JAQGAO010007447.1 coordinate 5,774, forward strand.
TATGCCAGCTTAATTTATGGGCCCAAATATGGAACATTCATTATCGGATACACTGAATTAAAATTTCGTCGAGTTGAAAAATGGCTCATTATCCAGCTCGTTTGAAGTTAAATTAAAATTGACGTTTTTTTGCAAGTTGCCCATATTCAAGTCGAAGTCTTGTCAACTAAATTTGACAGATTTAGTTTGATCCTAGTCAGCGAGACTGGTAAGCCGTCAAACCTTAATTCACAAGTTTCATAGAACAGGCAGTACTGACGTCCCAGCTTCGGGGTCGTCCAACTTGAACACCACGCCTGACGATATTGCCATTGTGACATATTTTGCGGTTTTGGGCGTAATCACCAAATTCACATCAAACGAATACCTGTAGTTCTTGCTAAGATGAATAAGAGTTTAGGCCGCCATCTTTGTGAACATGGCTACGGTCGTCGCTGTTTATTGCGGTATTATCACATTAAATGTTCTTGAAATTCAAGTAACTCGATATGCCTGGTCAACCCTTTTAATTGAAAATGAAACCCGATGCAAGGGGTTAATGGGGTTGTTCGGCAGCGATCGCAGCGCCACCGGGCTTCTAAAATTTGATCAGCACAGCAACTGATCAGTGCCTGTCAATGAACATAATGCGTTAAATAACCATGCCTGTTTCTTGTTCAGCTGTCGATTGTACAAACCGATTTAATAAAAATAACAGGGAGATTAAAATTTAGATTTCCTGCTTCGTCCAAGCCAGTCGACATTTGAAAGGTTCATCCATTATAGGGTAACATTGGGGAATGTTCAGGCAAGCCGCTTCGCAGCACTGCTTCAAAAGCACATGCGCGATTTCTGACAAGCGACTCCAGAGCGGTTTAACTCCAAGCAACATGATTTCCAGAACACTTCTGGGTCAGTTGGGAATGATTCTGACATTCGCATCTATCAGGTATCATTCAGACATTCCCATCATTTCACTTCTGGGTCAGTTGATAATGATTTTCAAGGAGAAAGACAACCTCGATGCGAAACTAACTTTAAGATTTCATTTTTTGACTTTTTAATTACAACGCTGAACGAATCACTCCCACACACACATGGCATAATTTCCAAGGCCGGTTAACAAAAACCAACATCCAATTAGCCGCCATTGTGGGACGATGGCAGCGCAGTTATAACAGAAATCAAAGGCTTGGCCCTGTCCTTCTTTGCAGCGGTTAATGCATCGAACCTCCCACGCATATTACGAAAAACGACGATTACCTGAAGCTTTGTTTGGTGCAACAGCGAATCCGCGCCGTGATGGTTGTTGTTGTTTCCAGAAGCGCCAATGTAGCCGCCGCTATTGCCGATGCGCCACGTGTTGAACAAGGGTTTGGCCGGATGGTGGTGCTGGTGGATCCTGTTGACACCCCGGTCCAGGACGGGGCAGCGCTCGAAGATGAGGACCCTTTCGGCGACCGAGCCCTTGGTCAAGAAAGGCCTCACCGGAAAGAAGCCTCCCGCAGTCCCGGTGCCATTGCCGATGACCGCTCCTGCGGGGCTAGAGCCGACCAGGGCATTGGTGCCCGTGGGGGACAGCGCCCTCTCGCGGATATGCTGTTTCTGGATGGAGGTCAACTTGGGGTGGGGCAGGGGCGTTCCACTGCTGCTGGTCACCCCCGGCTCCGGGCTAGGGGACTTCTTGGGCGAGTTGCTGCCCCTGCCCGACTGACCGTTGCCGTAGTCAGGGTGCAGCAAGCCAGTCTGATCCTGGCCTGAGTTGTTGGGCAGCAGATTGGGGAGCCACTCGGACTTCCACTTTACTTCCGGTTGGTTGAACAATCCGTTCTCGAAGCGCGACTTCGTTTCACTCACCAAGTGCGGGATGCCGTTGAGAGGTACCCTGGTGGTCACAGCGTCCAGCTTCTGCTGCGCCTGCGCATCCTGCGACCACTGGAAGCGTTTCTTCGCGAAATCCACCGGACTCTGCAGGCACAGTTCTCCCTCGTTGTACTTGCCGTTGCCCTTTTCCGTCGAGGTGCTGGCCATTTTGCCGTTGCCGTTGGTCAAGGGGTTTCCCAGGGAAGCCTTCAGGCTCTCCTCGATATCGTCGTACTTTGGTTTGGCGTTCGGCAAACTACTGTCCGGCTTGACTCCCTGACCCCTGTTCCGCGACCCCACGGCGGCCAGGAGCAGCCCGGCGCCGCCACCGGGCTTGATTTCGAGACCCGTGGACACGGCCAGCTTGAGGTCAAGCAGCAGCTGTCCCAGGGTCTCTTCGGCCGACGTTTGGGCCTTGGGCTCAGAGAATTCCGGAAGCTTCTTGGAGGTAGTGACGGGCGACGTTGGCTTGTTCCAGTCCGGTTTAGCACGGGTCGGACTGGGAGGCGAGGTCTTGTCGATGTGCTTTGGGCTTCCGACGAGGGTCAAGCGGCTCAGCCCCGGCTGGACACTAGACTGGGCTTGGTGACTAGGACTGGTAGCACCGGTTGGACTAGACTGTGGGCTGCCGGAGGACGTCTTGGCCCTGCGGCTCGGCTGCTGTTGCACGGCCTTGTCACGGGCCACGAACTGGTCGACGAGGCTCTGCAGACCGCCGTCCAGTTCCGGGGCGGTCAGCTGCTCGGTGTCCACTCTGATGCGGGCGGCACCAGCCAGCTCATCGTCCAGCACGACAGGGAGACAGAAGCCGTAGTGCACGGCGCCACACTCGGCGATGCCGGACACCCGTTGCGGATCGGGCAGGCAGGGGTAATGCTCCACGCTGTGGACCGTCCTCTGGTGGCGCAAGTCCACCACGGCCGAGTGGTACACGGGCACGCTGTGGCGCGTCAGGTAGCGAACGCTGCCGCTGTGGCCATCGTAGCTCACGTAATCGGGAGAGTAGCTGTTGCTCATGGTGGCGCCTGGAGCGCGGCTAGCAAGACCATCCTCCTCAGGCGGCCTGGCCCGCGGAGGGCCGCGCTGACATCCTTCCGGCGGATCACGTCCGTGGTCAGATTTAGCTCCGGTGACGTCCTCGGATGCCTAGGCGATGGCGTTCGCATCCGGCGAGAGCGTCCTCCTATAGCGCACGGAGGTGGTCCGCAAGATTTCCGAAGAGTGGCACAAACACCTTCCGTCGCGAATAACGGAAGTTCACCGGAACGTCGCGAACATCTTCGGACTGACCGGAACCCGGCGTTATCCGACTAATCCCAAGTCCTGGTCGAGCGGATCGGGCTGCGGAAGGACGTGCGAGGAACTTAGGGTTCCAGAATTGACAACGAGTCCTCCAAACACGCGGAAGTTGGTCAGCGTGTGGCCAACTTCTCGACAGACCTGATCCAGCGAAAAATCAGACTTCCTTCAGGACGCGGTTATCCCATCCGGTATTTTACAAAAAAAAAAACAAAAAAAAAAGCACGACACACGATCAATCGCGTTTCCTCGACGTCTACGAAACAAAAATCCGCGCACTCGGAGTTGAGGGGAGAGCTCGCAAGATTCCTCCACTTTCACCGAGCGCAGATGTAAACACACACGGGCGTTTTGCCTAAAAACGGCGTCGATCCGCATGTAGGTCACGCGTCGCTATTTAGGAGGTTCGGCCGTTCAGTCACACCGAAACGATCCGCGCTGTCCAGGTCACCGGTCAGGTGGCGTACGTCCAAGCGCCGCTCCGAGATACTTTCGATTGGCGACGACGGACGAATCAGCAAAAACAACAACAAAAAACAGGCCGAAAACGAACGAGCGAATTTAACGAGTGCGAAGTGGCCGCTGCTGGTACATGGCACGTTCGGAGCGTAGGGATGGCCCGTTCGGCACCCTCCACAGTCTGCATCTACATGTAAGGAAGTGATTAGGCGTCGAGCGCCAGCGCCAGCGCAACGAACGCCCCAAAAACGGCACCCTGTCCCAAATAAGGAACATTTGGCGAGAGGAGGGTTTCGTATGGCAAAAGAGGGAAAAACGCGGCTAGCAGCCTCTGCCAAGAAACTAAAAGCTGGATTCGTAAAAGTGAGTGAGAGAGAGAGCGATTCGCAGCCCCCACACCAACGCGCGTTAATGAACTAATAAGAAAGCGCGGCTATTACCGAAAACCAGTCGGGGTGGAGGAGTTGGCGTCGCCTCGTTTCGCATTAAAAACGCACGGCTGTCCGGCCCAATTAAGGGACCGGGTTTAATAACGACATCGATGTTATTAAGTTGATACCTTATCGAAGGACGGCCATTCGAACCTATCTATACTACCTCCCAGGGTGGCCTGGTCGAGCCGGAAAGCGGAAGGGTTCGACCGCCAACGACTCGGTCCAATATTTCCGTCACAATCACGCTCCGACAGTTTTCAGCTTCGCAAAAACGTTATCTTCTTTTTCTTCTTCTAATGTCACGCGCACTTTTCCGCTACCACTTCCTTGCCGTACCGGTAGGCTTGTCAATAGATTTGTTCAGGAAAAATGTCGCCTGCTTGTGACCCTGGGCTAGTACGAGCACGTGAACTTTTAAAAGGATCTACCACCTCGATTGCCGTTTGTCGGAAATGTTATAATTCCATTCTTGTGCTAGGGTAACCCGAGGTACTACTGTAGAACTATTATATTTCAATGAGGATGAAACGTTCGTAGTCGTTGCTTTTTTCTTCACTTTCGACTTCGCATTACATGTATCTATTTATACAAATAAAAGATGTGTGTGGGCATGTATGTATGTATATGGCAGGTTAATCGGATTAACCGATTATGTCCGATTAATCTATATCAAGAATTTCCTCGTAAGAAGTTTATTGGATGACGTCATCAGAATTTCAGTAACGGCCCGGGCAATGCGGGTTTTTCAGCATTATGGTTTGCATTATGATATACATGTAATCAGATTACAATAATGCATAATTGAAGGACCATAGGTAACTTCCGAAATTAATTTGAATTGTCTGTACAGCGCGGGCACAGCCGGGTTTTCCGGCTAGTTGAATATATTTAGGATAAATGCAAAACGGAACACCATTTTATTTAATTCTTTGCATTGTAATTTTTTTTTTTTAAATAAACGAGAAAATATAGATTTTTGATTCTTTGTGGAAAAGCGTCAATCATGTTTTTACGCTGCCAAAACGTTATTTATAAAGAAATAAAATTTATCAGTCCGGGAAAGTTATACGTTTCTATCAGGTAAACATTAAAGATCAGGGATGAATTTCAACATTTCCGATAAAAGACGAGGTGGTAGACACGCAATAAGTCACGTGTTAATCAGAAGCGATCACTATAGTCAAATCGAATTATGTCATAACGACGTGAGATATGATGGCAGACCTTGGATTCAAAACTACACACCGATAGTATTTTCATAAACAAGTAATTCCATATTTTCGAAGAAGGTATACCTCGCATCGGAATTCAAAATCGAAAAAGAACGATCAAGTGTTACAAACGTAAAAATACCATATAAAGGGTGTTTTTGAACTCATGGTACAAACTCAAACTGGTGTTAAAGTAAACTAAGGTAAACATTTTTCACCATAGAACCTAGGGTCCAAAGGTCACTATTAAAAAGTTACATGGAATTAACGTTG
>JAQGAO010007448.1:0-11291 GCA_034697705.1 Ommatoiulus sabulosus
ACGGTTTTAATAACGCAGAAACCAGCGCGGGAGTGGTCACAATAAGTCCAGAAAGTTTCATGGCAATCGGATGAGTGATTTAAGAGCGCATAAAAAGCATACAAACAGACATCAATTTTTATATACTAGTACAGTATATACATGTACATGTACTGTAGATTGAAATCAAGTAGCATTTTTGTGAAGTTTGAAAGTGGAAATTTCAATGAACAAAAACATTGAAACTATTTTTACTGTAACTCGTCTTGAAGAAATTCAAATTGACTCAAGAATATGATAATTTTAAATTTAATTAGAAATTAAGTGACAGATTTGAGATTTGATCGATACTGATATTTCTGCTTTTTTTTCCGAAAAAAACGATCAATGAAAATCAATTACAACAGTAGGCCTGTTTCATTATTAATGTTTGAATTTTCAAAGGATGATAATTCAATATTTTGCGAAGAAATATCAGACAGCGGCAGTTTTTTTTTCTCCAACCCATTAAACTTCAACCAAACTCAGATCCAGTATAATACATGTACTTTTTATACATAAGGTAATCTAATACATTTTTTCAAATTGCATAATTAACCTTTACAATCATTTTAAAATATGTCAGCTGATTCAATACATCGTTTTGAAATATTTTTTCAGTTTCAAAATGTCGAAGCTTGCGCTGATTACTTTATTGCAAACAAGTCAATAATGTTTTCCTTCCTCGTTAGTTTTGGGAAGATGGAAATGTTACGGGGAAAACAAAGTTAGCTGACTTTTTAGTACATGTACAGTGGTTGTGCTTCACTTGTTGTTTAGTTTTTTTTTTAAATGTGAGTTATTGAATTTCCACTGAAAAATGCTTTACCTATGCTAAAAGCCTGGAGCATTAGCGACAAAATGGGTCAAGGGTCGGACGATTTGCTATTGCAAGTTATGTGGGAACTCTTTTACTGTTTCAGTAGTCTTGCAAACAGAGAAAATCACGATCAGATCTGTTTACGCGCGTACCCGATGACACCATTCGCTGGTTCACAATGGCAGAAAGTTGACGTCACTTCGCATGCTTTGCACGTTTTTGAGTGCGGAATTCGTGAAACGCAACGCGCTGAGTGCAGCGAATAGCATCCGAAGACGTCGTTTCCTTCCAATTGAAGCAATAAGTGCGAATTGATTGGACCTATTGTGCTTGCATCCAGCCAGGATGTCTGCAATTCAGCATCCTTTATTTGGATTCCAGAAAATGTTTTATACTGTATATTTCATTCTTAATTTAAACAATGTTTTAATACCCGTAGGCTAAATCCTATTTGTTCAAACGTGATGGAATTTCTAACCATATGCATATTTTTGAACGAATTGATTTCCATAATACTGTACAGTGTATATCCAACTTGCATCATTACCATGTACTAGTACATGTACTGTACATGTAGCTCCCTGCCAAATGGTACTAATCTACTGACTGCAGGGTAAATACTAGAACTACATGTAGCTCTATTCAGGTTTTTGCATTATTTGTCTTAGTAAATTGGGGAATTTGAAGTGCTTAGCCACTTCTCTTTCTAGCCCGAATACAAATTAATGCTAAATTAGTTTCTATTTGGAATAGCCACTGAAACGGAATCTCTGAAAAAAGGCCTCGATTTTACGTGCGCGCATGCATCTTTGTTAAGATATAAATTTCCTGCAAAGTTCCTATTTACCCACGACATTGGACTATTTCATTTCATTGAACTATAAATTTCCTGCATTTCATGCTGCAGATTTGTCTGATCTATCGTCTGTGTACAACCCTGACCAACGCACGGTTCAGTGGCCCTCGATCGAGCCACCGAAATACAAATCACAGTGTACAAATTTTCTCTATTTTCGTGGCAATCTCATGGTCACTAATCCGCAAAAAGGTTCCCTGTCGAAATAACCTCCGCACTCGTCATAAATCTCTCCAAGGTTAATGCGAAATCGGTAATTACTTTGGCAGTGAAACGAAAAAGAAATGACGAACAGGTAGGAGCTGGACACGTGCCGACACGCGCTTGCCAACAAGTGATTTTTATGATCGCCTGCCATCTACATGTAAGCTGAGGAAGCTTAACCTCTATAGGTCATGCTGAAAAATGGCTTCGTTTTGGCCACATTTTTATTTCTCTTGGCCGCGATCATGTTTGCACTTGTCAAAGGATTGATATGGGTTAGTACACGAACTAATACTTGAAGGCAAGGGCTGTAGGCCACCTCGAGTTTCCCGAAAAGTTGCCGAATGCTGTTCCATTACTTCCGTCTGGGAAGCGTGGCGTTTCCAGATCCCGAATTCGGAGTTCGTCATAGTGACTGAACAGTCTTGCAAACAGTGTTATCGCACCAGGAAAACAATTCTCGAACTGAATTCACAAATACAGTGTGTACCAGCAATGGTAAATTTCTGGCGAAATAGTTGTGACGAAATTCTACAGCTCGTATAGTCAAATCCGATGTTTGTCAGGCACCACTTTCACTAAGTGAGTGACAACTTAATGCTGCGAAGTTATTTATCCTAGAATTGCAATAAACAGATGTTTGTCAATCGATAACTAAAAGCCAGGTGGCGCTACGAATACTGACGAACTGAAGGAAATCGACATGGCCGAAATCCTCAACTGTTTTTTACGTTAACCTTTACTGCAAAAAAAATAATAACGTGATTAGGTATCATCCTTAAATGACACTAGACACGTAAAGTCGATCAACATTCGTTTTAAGTGTAACCCAAAATCCATCCGATTACGGATGTACATGAACGTTATGCGTTTATTGCACACAATACTTTTTCATATACGGGTACCTGTAAATTTAATGGTGTTTGTTTTCCGCTAAGTAATAAATCCATTTCTCACCTTTGATTGCCAAATTTTGATAGGCTTTAGCGCTGACGCCATGAAAAATGCCGCCATACATTTCCCGGGGTATCCGACTTACCGATAGTAAAACCAGAAGTATAGGCGTTAATTTATAAACCGTCGAGTATGCGAGTTTTGCGAAACATGGGGTCCAATAATTGCATCGTCCCATAGTCTTTCCTGCCTTATTCCTGTTTCTACTTGTACGGTAGACACGATATGTGTGCGAATACAAATATAACACACGCAAATAATTTAGTATATACTGTGGTAGCTTTAGGTACCATACAAGTATGTAGTTTATGTAAAAATAACATAATGCATGCATGACGTCATTTGAATATTGTTAGTGCTTTGTTATTTAGCATACCACTGTCACTTGAATATATAATGCACTCTTTTCTTACTACACGGAATGTGTATTATTATGTGACTACGCGAGTAGCATTGTTATAGCCCTGCTGCATCTAATTTTTGTTTCAAATGCAGTGTTGACCCTTAATTCTACGAGCTTACCGTACATGGAGTACGTTTGTACTTCAACGTATTGTGAGCCTAGCACGATGTAATGATCCTAATATATGAACGTCATAATTTGTATTTATTGCAAACTTGCGAGACAAGAGTCTGTATTGCAATTCTCATTCTAAACAAATTTATCACCAATCTCCATCAAGATGGTGAACGTTCATGGGACTTGCTCGACGATGAAACAACGCCATGCACATGGGACCAATCTGAGAAACTGCCAAATATGGTTAATGATACGAAACCTGTTTCATCTCGGTTCAGTTCGCGAACTTAAAACGAAAGAACTTGCGTCATATGCTCACTAAGAACGTATTTAAGAAAACAAGAACTCGTTTAAATGTATGCGATCCTGCTTAAATAATGGCTTAGGCGGATTTATTGCGAGGAGAAAGTAACTGATGCCAAAGTTTGCACACGAATACTTCGGTACGTGCATTCGGTAACACATCCGCCCTTAAACTTGACAATTACCACACCCGTTGATACAATTCAACAGCAATTCTTATATATTTATTATATGTCGCACCACGGCTTCGTAAGTGAGACAAATTAAAAAAGTGCAATCGCATATGGGCTAGTGTAATGTAAGCTGCAGGCCACTTAAGATTTTTACGTACCGTGTATTCATCTAACGTCATTTAAGTCCACGTGTTCTGGGTGCTTACTTTCGACGTGCTTGTTTTCAGCTTCTTGTTTCCAGCTTTGGAGCGCACAATGAACGCTGATATCAGCGTGATCGGTGGTCAGTGTGTTTTTTGGCGCCACTGCATGCGTTGTGCTAGGTGAAACATTCCGCGTAAAACCTTGCACATGCGCATTTGCATCTCATGATGAGTGTATATATATTTTACGGTACATAGGAGGCATACAATCGTGTATGTGCATGGATGATGGCTACACTTTTGACCAATAGTGATCTGTGTGCCACTCTTGTCTTTAATATCTGCTTTCGGATTTCCGAAAAAGAATGTTTGTAACATTCTTTAAGAATGTAAACGCTTCTTGTAAGCTCAGCCTGGCTCGACTAAGCTTCTTTGTGTGCGCCCTCATTTAAAAAACATGCCGCATTCTTATTCCGTTTGGTGGCGCTAGTGTACGCCGAGTGGTAAGCGCCGGTAATAAACATCCTTTGTGTTCGCACCCTATTCCATGTTATATGGAAAGTTCGGAAATAAATTGTCACTTTGAACTACTACCGTCCTGTGAAAATTTTGACTTAGCCACTTTTCAGTTCATATTCTCATAAGCTTTTTCCTGGGGACTAGCTTGCGGCATACTTTTTAAATTCGCGCCTATACCACTAGATGCATGGATTTCTTTCAATGTTTGTAGACGCCATATTTGAATTATTTGTAGAAATGCAACTTGTCATTTGTTGCTGGATACTTGCAAATGAGGGAAAGTCGCTGATTCTGCTGATGCTATCGTTGTTTAGCGATGAAAGGCTATGTACCTTAGCTCGTTAGTTGTTCTACCGGAAGTGAAGCGAAGCAGAAAGATTGTTTCCAATTAAGACAATCCGCTTTAGCTCTCTTTCCTGTCTGCAACTTTTTCGAAATATTTTTATTACTAATATGAGCTATTTTTTAATGGGAACCGAGTGAAGCGAAACGATAATTTCAAGTAAAGAAATTATTAGTCAATTATGACGTTTCTACTTTTACCGTTTAAACTCAATGCCTAGCGGAATTATTTTATAAAGTATCCCTGTTCGGAAAATCACGGAGGAGGATTCAGAAATTCCCGAAAATCACTCGTAATGTCGCATCTCTTTTCAGACGAAATCATTACCTTAATTAATCCAGTTTTTGACAGATGTTTTGAAGCATTTGTCTGTTGACTTATTCAATGCTTATTTAAGAAACTAAAACCATAGAATCATCGAGGGAATCGAATTGTTCTTGTTAATTTATGTTAACGTATCTTTTTGTATACATGGCTGCGTACATGTACATCTACCTCAAATTCACACCAACGTTTTTATGACTATAAAATAAAACATGGAACGAATTTGGGGTTTTATTCGGGATATAAATTGCCTCGTGCGTGACAGTCTTTTAAAATTCAGATTTATTTCACCTCTTTAACGAAAGATACTCACTATAGGGAACACAAATTAACTCCCGTGAAAATAATTTCATAACACCTATTGTTGGATTAGCTCGCAGGCTTAATGATATTGGCATTAAAGTCTTAATCGTTATTAACTCGATAGTTTAATTGTCATAATTTATAAACTGTCGCTTTTGTTGACGTCAATCTCGCCAACAATGATCAGCATTCCAATACCCCTATAAGCTATATAATGACGTGTTTGGGCATATGATTATCAGATTCCCTGCCATTCTGCCAAGAAGATTTTCGTCAAGAAAATGGCACGCGGTAATCTCGACTGTTTGTACTTGTACGTTCTTGAAATGTCACCACAGTATGGTGTGATGTCACTCTGTTTTTCCACACGGCACATGGGCGTGACACCTATGGTGGTAGAGTTCGGGTCACCACCCGGGCGCCTAGCCTATAGGTGGGCGCCAAAAGTAAAAGAACAATCCAATGACAACTGCCCACGAGGGTAATCGGGTTGGCATCTACACGTGGAATTTTCATGTTCGTTTATAAAGTTATCTTTTTACCCTTGAAGCATGTGACATCGGTTGACCATTGTGGAAGAGGAAAAACGTTTAGATAGTTTTGCGAAACTAAAAGCTGTAATGCATTAGTTTGTACCCTTTGAAACAGTTAATGCATACCATTCTCATCAAAAGGGTTTCTTCAGCTCTATGGTCAATAAAACATGTAAATTTATAAATACATGACGTTCGTTATGGCATGCAACGCCACCTCAACAGCGCGATTGGAACTCATGGATTAATTTAATGTGATCTACTGTACAACTGGCCAAAAACCACCAAAGGAATCACACCAGTTTGGTAAACGTTTGTAACGAGTTTTAGATCATGCTAATTCTACCCCATCATAAAGTTCTTAAACGAACTGTTTAACGCAAAATACAATAAGGCTTTAACACAGTATAATATGGCTTTAAACTCGGTAACTCGACACCCGACCGCTGCAAGCATTATGCAAATGGTTACTATGTAATCGTCATTTTGATTTTGGATCGTTTAGTTGAATTGGCTTCAAAGACTTGCAGCGGTTTCAAGTATTGTAAGCCATTGTAAGTATGTTTTAGCAAACATTTTATGGACGATGACACTGTTTCGTAATGATTTAGCTACACGGTTGTACAGTGAAAGCCGCTTAATCCGATCAGCCATTTTATTCGATCAAAACTTTCAGAACGGATTTTTTTTCTTATACTGCCCTATGTTTAAAAAGCCGCTTAATTCGATCAAATTGACACATGTCTATACGTTTGAGCAGCTTTCGTTCAAGCACGGACAAGTTTGGACAAAGCGCATGCGTGCATCTAATGCATCGGTGGCTGTACTCACATGAATTTTCTGCGTTATTTAGAAAGTGAAATTTCAGCCGTTGCAGCAAGCAGGTAACATCAAACACTACTTATAACTTTTTTTAAAAACAAATATCATTTTGAACATGTGTGAATTGCATACGTACAATTAAATATACTGTATGTAGTTTTACAACACAGTATAAAATTATTTTGATAAGGTCGATGTTTAGCGTGTTTTTCTTTTTGCATTCATTGCTTATTGCGATCAAAATCGATGCAACCAACGTGACCGAATTAAGCGGCTTTCCCTGTAATTCATTCAGCAACTTTTGGTTGCAGTTACCAAACGGGTATTATATTCCGGAAGTAGGAAAATACTGTAGACAGCCACATAGGCGACTTTATCGACCATTTTCACTGGTTTTAAATTTGTTCGCTTATTTGCCGCCGCGCAAATCCAGCGTAGCGGCCATTTTGGGTGGACTCGTGCATGTTGGAAGCGCCTCTAGCGGGCTCCTCGGCTAGCCCAAATGCCAGGGTTTTTTGAAATCGTCCCGAGGTGATGGACGCAGAATGTTGCCAGCGATTGCGTTGTGCGCTCAACGGCAGAAGTGGACTCGCGAAAGTGGGTGAAAAAGTTGACATTCTTGGGTTTTATTCCTGTTTTTCTGGCCGTCACCTCCGTTTCGTAGGCGGCAGCGCTGCTCTCCGAGGTACCGTGTCCACGAGCGCTTCCACCCTCGAATTAGTGAACCGAACCAGCGACGGGCTCTCGTTCGGAACTTCGGGTGGCGGCACTGATTTTTTGGAATTCGATGCCAAGGAGTTTCCCCAACGAGCTCACGGATTATTACGCGAACGGATTGACGAACACGGCGCCAACTTTCGACGACGAAACCATGTTGGAATTGCCCTTTTGAACGCTAGCGCCTTCGAAAACTGCGAACTTCGAAACGAGGTGCGGAAAGGCCCCGTCTTCCAAGTTTTGGCCTTTGGAACACCTCGTTGACCAGTGTGCAAATGGCCAGTTGCGTCCAGCTGAGTTCTCCGATCATTTTCCCGTCGAAGAGTGGATAAACTAACTGGAAACATGTCCCGCGGACGGTTGGCTTTTTTTCGTGGCAAGACGAAATTAAAAGGTAAGGATGAGTCGAACGTGGTTCCTTTCGGGCAACTTTTTAAGCCTATTTCTCGAAGGCGAGGGACGCTCGAAAAGTTCGTGGCTCGGATGGATGTCGAGAGTGGTTTTTTTGTGCGTGCCGTTGTTGTCTTTTTCAATTTTTCGGCGCGGATTAACCCAGTTATGCTGGTTGCGCTGACCCAAAAATAGGTTTATGGACTTATGGACGAATGCGCGGTGCCTCGCTGTCAGTTTTCTCCCAAATTAAGGTCAGGGTAATTAGGAGGATCATGCTCGCTCCGCGGCGCCCTTGTTTTCGGCAAAGGGGGCCAGCTCGGCCAAGTTATTCTCCAAACCCTTGCTCGTATACGGTCACCATCGATCAACATTCGATGAAAACTTGAATGCGTTTGCATCGATCGAAGCTTTCGCAGATTCTTGGTGGCGTATGTTATGGACGACCCTTGGGAACGAACTTTCCTTCTGTATGTAGAACAGGCTGCGCATTAAAGGAGATAGAATAGTATACACGAGCAGACAAATCGATTTTTGGTTTCTTATGAAAATGTTTGTGGTGTGGGCGAAAGAAGTTCCCTTACCGAATTGACAATACCTTGTCACCCCGTTTGGAAATCTGAAAATATGTTTGGTAAGCATTTGGGACATCGAACACTCAAAAAACACTTTTATGAAAGTTGTTACAGCTAGAGACCATCCATAAATATGATCGTAACCGGAGCTGTAACGGACTGAGTCGCATAATAAACCCATCATTTTTTAATCCTGGATTAAAATTTTATGGAGAATATTTAGAAAGTTGTCGGAAAACGACGTGACTTGAAGGGGGATTTATGACTGACCCTAAGCTTGTGGTTGTTAATGCAATCGCAAACATATAGTCTGATAAAACGATGTAATAAGCAAGTACTTTCTTGGTTTCTTCGCTGCGGTTTGTCAAGTCGTCCAAAATAAATCTTTCCAACGCTTTCTAACCACTTTGCACTTTCCACCCTACATTCCGTGCCACAGTGCAAAATGGCCAGCAGTTCTACGAAATTAGTCTCAATTATCAAACTGTTCATTCCAAGTAATTTCACTCTTGCGCTCGGTTTTGATGCGTCTTGTCACACCATCTCATGTTAGCTGTCCAAGAAATGTCGACTTCCCTTGTGTGGTATGTAGATATTTTCCACCAAACAACCAGTGTTCCCGATTCCAATAAATGTTTATTTCCATTGTTTGCCATATTAAATGAACGGGGTCACGTGAGTCCATGCAGTAAAAATGCCATTCCATCGAACGTCGTAGACCTCGGTTGATCTTTTTTATTTGAAAGATAAGTGTGTGCGTGTCTCGTCTTACAGTTATTTAAGTGGAGGTCGGAGGTCGCTTCGGTTATTTCGGCATTTCCTGCCTGCGAGTCGTTTCCGCAAAGGGTTATGTTAGACGGTTCCTAAGTTAAATACTTCCAAATTGAAAATGGTTGGATCTCCATGTATAAAAGAAAATTCAATGACGTACATGTTCGTTTTTTCGATATTATGATGAATGTTGAAACCATTCATCAACAGGTGGAGGAATGAGGAAATATTATTTCGAATCCTGCCCAATAGTATCGTTGTTTGAAGGGATTTGTTAGTAAATATCACAGTTTGCTATCATCATTAACCTTCAGAAACGTTGTCATTGCAGTAATAAACTTCTCAAATAATATGCACCATGAATTGATTGCTAAAGGTTCTCTCCTTTGTTATGAATAAATTTGGAGAGGCTATTTGCATAAAATTGGTTTTTCTTTAGCTGCAGTCTTTATCCTTATTGTATAAGCTCTACGATTTGGCGGAGCTTAGGAAATGGCACTACAAAACAAAGTATTCGATTCCTCTCATTTTTAATCCCTTCCAGAGTTACGCACGTGTTAAAATTACTGTTAAAAATGTACGTGTTAATTTCTATGCAAATTTCCAGAAAGATCTAAGTTTGAGTTTTCTGAAAGTTAACGTGTAATGTGATGAAACCTCATTCTTGCTTTCCTCCATCTGTTTTGTAAAGTTTTTTTTGTCCATTTAAATTTTCCAGTCGATTAAACTACGTTTTGGGTCGATTCTGATGTAACACTGAAGAACGTATGAGCTTACAGTACGTTGCTTATAGCTAACAGGAACTAATGGTGTTTAAACATTTTCTGGTTTATTTCAATCAGATTGGGTGAAAAATTTCCGCAAATATCGTTTACCCGTAGCTCGACAGTTTCTCGTATAGTTTCCGTGTTACGAAAAATCATGGTTTTTAGACTCAGAAGTGGCTACGAATCCTCACTGTGCGTAGCTCCGGTGGCTGCTATGGCTATGGCTAGGACTTGGACTTCGTTAGGAAAATGGAGTTAGTGGACCCGATATCGTGGGTTTACTAACAATTTAGCCATTTTCTTCGCATTCGGTGGTTTTCTTTTATGCTGCGGTCAAGGCGTTTATTCTCGTTTTCCAACTAGATTGGTGCTTATGGCCGCTAAAGAGGTTGCTCTCCAGCGCGCATATCTGACCTCCGTTTTGGTCACTCATCCAATCGGAGTTTTTTGCGGTTCACACCCGAATAATTTTAGCGCTTTTTGAGTAGCTCATAAATACGTTTCTCTTTCACAACCTTCGAAAAAAATCCCATTGTTTGCTGATGTGTTTTTTTTTTAAAAGTGGGTCCATGCAGCATTATTTTTTCCTACGATCGGGCCGAACGCGAATGACGAATCCGTTCTTTTTGAACTGGGGGATCCTCAAGGTGGAGTGGTCGACCCCTATTTTTTGGGGTCATCCGTTGGGAAATCCTACTTTGGACGTGGGCCAACCGTATGAGTTACCCAAGCCTACATCACGTAAGAAAGTGATTCGACACGAAGGAATTTCTCTGTATAAAACGAATGCATTGTGCGTTTTCTTTTATCGATTTCTGCCTCCTTGCTCGAACTAACCGCGCTGCTCCCAAGAAATTTGGGACTTGGCGCGAATGTACTCGTTCTCCTTTATTTATTATTTTTTTTTTATGAAAAAGTGCCAGTTCGCGGAGAAATTTAGGACCCGAAAATGTTACGCGGCTGTTGTCGATCTGCATCATCTGCATTTTGAGGTTTGAACGGCGTTGGTGAACCATGAATCTTGAGTCAGATCTCGAGCCCTAAACCCTGGCTAAACCACAGTATACGTAATACATGTACCAGTATGCTCACTCGACCCTTTTTTTCGGTGTCAATCTTTCGCGGTGGCGAATAGAAATGAACTTTAAGCCACGACCATATATATATATCTATCGATCTTATATTATCGCTCAAAGTTTACGGTAGTTTCGAGGGAAATCATGCATGCATTGCCAT
>JAQGAO010007449.1:0-11290 GCA_034697705.1 Ommatoiulus sabulosus
CAAAATAATACCTGGTAGGCTGAATATCACATGAATTGTGGGTAAAAGTTGCATCATGGGTGAAAAGGGAAATTTCCTGAAATTTTACCCCTATATGTAATGGCCATGCCCTATTCCCCAGGTATAGTGGCATGGAGGTCTCCCCCTATTTACAGTGCCATGCCGTTATTTGCGCGGGAATACGGTAAGCTTCACGAAATTCAATTTTGCAATGATGTTGTTGGGTCCACACTAATACGGTGATAATTACCGAATAATTTGGGTTGATGGATTACACCCACCTACAACATGGTATTCATTTACTGATAGTATAGTACTGAGTTGAATTCAACTGATGCTTGTTGCATCATATTCAATCAATATTGCATATTAAATTTACAATTTGTCATTATTCTTTACACAAATTCGATTTTAATAATTTAAACAAATATTTATATAAATTGCCATTTATAATTCCACTTGTTCTAAACCGCATTCATTTCTTGCTTTCCTGAATTAACTTTTGATGCTGGCACGCGATTTCATTCTTTGGTTACCCTAGCAATAATATGGTAACCAAATAAGGACCAAAGCCACAGAGACATTATTAAATATTTCCGGGAACAATCTCAAAAATGTTAGCAGCTTTGAAAAAATGCAAATAAAAAGTTAAAAATTTTAAAGAAATTCTGTCGACCCTGAACATACATTGGCTTAATTGAACCAATCTAGAAAATATCCATAATTTGAATGCCCATATGTTGAATGTGTTTTTTAATAACAATTTATGGAAACATAATTTCCTTGTCATATTTCTGACAAACTAAAATAATAATTTTTAGAAAGAGTTTTCCGAGAACTTCCATATTCAACAAGGAACCCCCAGACTTGGAAAAGTCAGGGAACTTGAAAATGTCTGGAAAAGTCAGGGAGAAGTCAAGGAAGAATGACTTATTTTGATAAAGTCGGGGAAAGTTCAATGTAGTCATGTTGCTGCGATCCAAAATTGCTTATACATGTTTAGCTTAGGGCACATTTTTCGAGTGGAAATTTGCAAAATATTCCACGTTTAACGATTACAAATTTGCATAATTTCCCACGTTTTTTGAGGACAAAATTGAAAAATTTCATACATTTTCCGAGTACAAATCTGCAAAATTCTCCACGTTTTTCGAGAAGAAATTTGTAAAATTTAAAAAAATTTCTCTTGCAAAATTTTTTTAAAACTATTTTTAACCTTTTCTACGTTAATTTTCAAAATTGTATAAGTCAATTTTGCAAAATATTTCCTGTGTCGATTTTGCAAAATATGTCAATTTTTGACATTGTTATTTGGCTGATCAATGACAATGCCAAATTGACATATGCCAATGTTATCGACGATTTTGCAAAATGTATGGCAGAAAATATTCCATATATTGCAAAATTTACAATATAAATGGTTGGAAAATTTTACAAAGTTGTATTTCAAAAATGTTGTAAGTTGTGCAAATTTGTACTGGGATTAGCTTGGAAATCGTGCAAATTTATATTACGAAAAGCATGAACATTTTGCAATTTCCTAGACTTCTGCTTAGAAAATGTGGGAAATTTGCCTCGAAACTGTTGGAAATGTGGCGAATCTGCTCTCGGAAACCGTTAAAAAATTTTCCTCATATTATGTACTGGGAAAATTTTAATAAGTTTGCAGATGTGCACGGAGCTAACCATTACTAATTTGAATTTTCTTCACATTTCCATTTTTTTCCATAAATGTTTTTCCAGTGTGTGTTTTTCAATTTCTAAAGACAAAGAATAAGAATTTTTTAAAATTTAAATAACGCAATTTCCTTACAAATTGTTGTTTTTTTGCATTTAGAATATTGAAATTTTTTCCTGATAACTATGAAAAGTTTGAAAATATTAACTTAAAAAACAAGGACAATTTGTCAAATTTGTACTTGAAAAACGTAAGACATTTTTCAAGTTGCACTCGGAAACTGTTGAAAACTACAAATATGCAATAGAAAACATTTGGAAATCTCGATAATTTGTATTTTAAAACGTTTGAAACGAAATGCTTTCAGAGAATTGTCCCATTCCGAGTATGTAAGGCCCCCAGCCCACACTCGCGCTTGGCGCCTTAACACGACCTTTGCGACCTTCCCCCCTTTTTTACTTGTCACACGCATTCTACCTGTGACCTTTCCTCACCTATTGCATTTTCCTATCCACCTGTGACCCTGTCACATTCTTTCCAGCTGCCACAGCCGAGTAGAGGTCAGACAGCTCTGACCTTTTGCGGATTCCTGAGCAGAATGGATTGCCAGGAATGCAGCTAGCCCTGTGAGGTGAATTCCAGCCAGGGGGCGCTGGAAGAGCAGAAAGAACTTGGAGAAGATTCTGGGGCAGAACCCCACTGAACAGCAAACAAGCCAGAGATCCCAAGAAAGGGAGCAGCAACCAGATAGTGAGGACATCAGGACAGAAACCCAGGGATCCCAGAGGAACCATTAGGAGCCCAGTGTGCTAAGAGGTTCAGATTCCAGCCGGGGGATTTTGGATGTCAGGAGCTGCAGCCACAAGCCTGACTACAGAGACTTGTGCCAGTGCTATTGCTGAGGCCAGGAGGCCAGGAGCCAAGTAGAATTCTACTGAGACCAGGGGGCCCGAAATCCTGCTGCCACCATTGCTGAGGCCAGGAGGCCAAGGAACAGTGTGTGAGTTCGCCGAGGCCAGGAGGCCCGAAATCTTAGTGCCCAGACTGCCGGGGCCAGGAGGCCTGAATCTGGAGTGCCTTCTCTGCTACGGCCAGGAGGCCCGAGATAGCGAAGGATCGCTCGCGCAGTGAACGTGCCAGGTTGCCGCTACGGCAAGACTTTGTTTGTTTATCGCCTTTACGCGATACAATTGTTGCGACTTTTACTGTGCGCTTATGGAGCAGTGTCCGTGCATCAAGAAATAAATCTTTCTTTTGATGTTACTGCCCTGTCTTACAGAGTACAAATTTGCTAAATGTTTCACATTTTTCAAGTTAACATTTCCCAACATTTTAGTGTTTAAACTTACGAAATGGTTCACATAACGTTTTCAGTTTTAGAGTACAGAACATGGGATCCATTTTGCAAGTTTGTATTTGGAAAACCTTTAATATATTTTTTAATTCTTTTAAAAGGGTGAAAATATTAACTTGAAAAATGTGGATAATTTGACAAATTTGTATTTAATAAACGTGAGACATTTTTCGTGAGAACCTTTTTAAAAATCGGAAAAATGGTCGATTATTTGCCGAAACAATGAGCCATTAAAGGATTATTTTTAAAAGCTATAGTGTCCTTAGATTTTGAAACTACAACAAAAACACCATACATGTATAAATAATCTGTTTACCCAGACCTGGAAAAATTAGGAAAAATTATTTATTTTGACAAAGTCAGGAAAATTGTTGTCACAATCCACAATTAATGCTTCTTCGTGGTTAGCTCAAGCATTTGCAAACGTTTTAAAATTTTCCCAATAACATTTGCAAAATTTTCAACAGTTTCTGATGACAAATTTGCGCCATTTTAAACAGTTTTTGATGACCAATTTGCAAAATTTCCAACCAATTCCAAACACAATTTTTCAAACTGTCACCATTTTACCAAAACAAATTTGAAAGTTTTATAAACTTTCAACATTACGAAGATACGAAGATACATTACGAAGATAAATTTTCAAAACTTTGTTAATTGTTCCAAATTATCACTTAAATTTTGAATAATTTTGAATATTTTTGTATGTCGATTTTTTCTACATCTTGGCAAAATGTTTTAAAAAATATTGTCCTATGTCAAATTTAACATTGTATATGTCAGAGAAATTTGTTTATAAAACTGTAAAAGTCAGGAAAGTTAGATATGAAATTTCTGGGGGAACCCTAATAATGATTCGTATTTCTACCTTAGCGGTCTGCAAAATATTTTTACTATTTTCAACTGTCCGCAGGGGTCAAAATGTTAAGAAACATTGATTAAGAGCGATTAACATAATTACGAAGTTATATCTACGTGTAAATTTCCAGCGTTTTTTTTTAACAATTTCTATTATATTCTTAAATGACGAAAAATTTTCATCATTTCTAACATTTTCCTAAAAGTAAATTTTAATACTATATTTTAATCCAAAAAAATGCGAAATTTTAATTCAAATTTAATCGACTCTGTTTGTTCATCTCCTTAAAAATGGAACATCGCATGCTCCATTTAACAGTTTCGTTTCCAAAAAAAAAATCATTCAACAAAAAATTTCATATTGATGAACCTTTTCATGCTCTGTCTATGTTGGTCACCGTGGTAACATTAAGAATGCGTAGGGCGATGCCATTACTTAGGGAAGCAAAACGTAATTGTAGGGAAAATGTAGATTAGCGAGTGGTTATCGCTTGATTTTCAATTTTTCCAGTAACTTTTTTACGATCATAAGTTCTAATTATTGGCGTTGTACTTCCGAAAATGAATTACAAAAACCGGAAATCCAAATATTCAATCTATGTAGTGGAGTTGGTATTGTTCAGCGGCTTGGTGTATTGGAAACAACTTTTTGCATCGAAATTCAATTTTGCAGCTTTTCAAAGAGCCAAGAGACTGGTGGCACCGCCAGTTAACAATAAATGAAAACGGTAAGAAATGAACTTTTTAATTTATTTAAAATATATGGGTTGGAAAATTTAATATTTTATGACTCCACTAGCTAGACATTTTCGATCAATATCTAGTAAATAAAAAATTTCCCGAATATATTACAAGTAGAACGCCTAATCTTATCTTCCAAAAAAAGGCTCACTGGTAGACCCTCAAAATATGATAAAAGATAGTGATAATTCTTTCAGTTATCCCTAGAGTTGACCACATGCTATCTGGAAACCATATTCCCTGTGACCTTAAATGCAGCGTTCAAGGTCATCTATTCTCCCTGCTCAAGTTTTTTGCAAATATTTCAGAAACTGCTGCAGATAGGACCATGGTATAAATTAGATACCTATAGGGCGATGCTTAATTAGTGTAATAACGTTGGTTTCATATTTTTCAAAACAAACCTAAGCTAGATGAATTACGCATCACCCTAAAATTTTGTAATTCAAACTAGGATCCTATCTGCAGTGGTTTCTGAGATATCATCTGCAAAAAACTCAGGCAGGAAAAATAAATCATGTTGAACGTGGCATTCAAGGTCACAAGGAATATGGTTTCCGGATAGCCCGATGTTGACTTTAAGGGAAAGCTGAAAGAATTATCACTGCATATTAAAGACATAATTTTTTTCTTAGGTTACTGACTTTACAAATCAATTTCTGTATAAAACCATTAGGAGGTGAAAACCTCCTAAAATAAGAAAACGGCATTGTGGCAATTATTTTTAAGACCCATGTGCAGCTTTTGTGTATATTTAAGACCGGATAAGTGGAAACAGGCTGAGCAGAGATCACCCCTCACAGTCTATAATGAATCTTTGGTGAGAGTCAATACTGAACATTTAATTACCACAGGAGAGGAAAAATTCTCACTTTTCAGTGTATAAAAATGTTTGTCAACAGTGAAAGCAGCTCAGTGTAAACATGTGCATTATATACAATGAACCTGACTTGAAGAAAATCGTGCCTTTCATTCTACACTATTAAACGGAGGCACTGTACCATATTAATATTTTATAACTACATTGTTTAGAATAATGTTGATCCAAAACTTTAAGAAAAATTCTTACTACTTTTTATTGATGTTCCTGTTGATGAACATATACATTTTACCGTTTCTCCACTTCTATCTCTAGATCTTTAATTCAATTCAATTCAACTCAGTACCCTACTATCAGCAAATAAATACCATGTGGTAGGGGGGTGTAATCCATCAAACCAAATTATTCGGTAGTTACCACCGCGTTAGTGTGGACCCCAACATCATTGCAAAATTGAATTTCTTGAAGCTTAAGGCTATCCTTTGGAAGATAGTTCCAACGTCTAATGGCATGCAGGAACTAAGACCAATAAAATGGATCCGAATGAGCCTGTATTTAATTTATTAATTATAAAGCTTTGTTTATATGGTTTTTTATTAACACATGCTTTTCTATGAGATTAAGATAAACTGTATCTGACTAATCTAGCTGGGCAGAAACTGATCTAATTGGAAAGCATTATGAAAAAAAACCGATAAGTGGAGAAACAAAATTGAAGCCGGGCTGATTTCCACTTATCAGGGTTCGACTGTACCACATTCAGTTAGTGCTGTGCGTAACTCATAAATTATTTAATATGGGCAACCTCAGAAAACTAAAAGAAAAAAATAATCTACTAACTATTTTTAGATCTGGAGAATGTCTGTGAGCTCCTAAGTCTGCAAAGTAGGATGCAAATCCCTCAATTAGCCAGACGTCATTCCACCAATTCATGGTAACCAAACTTCCACTATGAAAATATAAAAAAACCCTATGGAATGGATTTAGATTTAAAGTGTGCATTTATGGGCACAAAGTCATCTAAGGCCAAAAAGCACCCACATGGGGGCAGGGAATTTCCTTGCCCCATTGACTTGCACAGAACAGGCAGGGGTTGGATCACAGGGCTGCTCCTGACAGAACATATAACATGGCAGGGCACCAGTTCCTAGGAATGCCTCAAGTTATCCGGCATTGTGCCCAAGCTGGAGACAAAACAGAAAGACAAACTAAGACAACACAACAGAGAAAACAGAAAATAGAGATGGTAGGGGGAGACCCAAAGATGGGTCACAGGTATGCCAGAAGTTAGGAGGAGCGAAGAATCTCCAGAATGGAGGGAAAGGGGACAACCCATTTCTCCCTGAGCAGAGGTGAGGGTGAAGGGCCAGGGGAGGTCGGGCTGGCTGAGAAAAGCAATACCACAGAGTGTGGCAAATCGGCAACACTCAAAAGGAAGATGAAAGATATATAAAAAGACATAACAAAGAGGGCAGATTGGGAGTGGGCACCAGAGAGTGCCAATGGGTTAAACGATTATGGCCTTTATAAAGGTGGGTGAATATAACACCCTGCCAGGAAAGGGAGGAGGGACAAGTGAGACGACTAAGATTAGGAGCAAGGTCTTGGGGTTTATTGAGGTGCTGAGTAGACCAGGCCAGCTGCCAGAGGGAACAGAGATGCACCCTGATCATAGGGTAAAGGTATGACTGGACACCCAGCGCAGGTGGAGATCACAGCCATATGCATCAAAATGAACTAGGAGGCAGGGGGCCTCAGCATGTAGGAGGATCGTGGGCGACAGAAAGTAAAGGCTTTCAAGGGAACTGTAGTAATCAGTTTAAAGGACTAAGCAGGGAAGGTCCTGTAAGAGTACAATATCCTGGGCATGTACAATAACAAATTTCTGTAGAATAGGTGAAAAATTGCAAAGAGAAAAACAAGGATGACAGGATGCCCTCCAAAGAGCAGACAACCCCACATCCCATCAGAGCCCTCATTTTGGGCATTAAAGAGATGGATCCACTGGATGGGTGGGATACCTTGCTTAAGAGTTGACCAAGGAGAGTAAGAGACGAAAGGGACCTTCCCTATTGAGAAAATTACCAGAAAGAATAGTGGGCAGTTTAGTTGAGGGAAAGTGGCTGATCATGGAGAAGATAGCTGCAGTTAAAGGCAAAATAAGGAAATGCAGAATAAGTGGGCAGAAAACAAGCAGTATGAAAGGAAAAGAATACAAAATCTTAGTTAAGGTGAGAGGGAAAAGAACCCAGGCTGTAGCTATAAACCAGAAAGTCCTTTATGTCGCGATGGGCGAGAGAATGCTCAGGGCAATGGTGGACAAATTAAGGATGGGAATGTGCAGATTGAAAAAGTACAGAGGAAAAAAGCATGATGGTGTACAGGCTCAATAGACTTTGGATAGGAATAATAGTGGAAATGTAGACAAGGAAACCATAGTCCAGATTAGCTCGGACAGTAGAGCAATAAATGTGCAGAAGAGAGAGTCTTTGTTCTTAATATCTTAAATTGAAAAGAGAGCCTGTCAGAGTCTTGCAGAACCTCTGCCTCCGGGTATTGTTGTATGCATTTTTTAAGTCAAAGAAGACACACAAGATGCTACCGGTTAACAAAGACCTTCCGAATGTATGTTTCTAGATGAAGACGAGAGTCGACAGATGAGCAAACCTTCTGGAAACCAAATTTCAGCTTAAAAAGAAACTGATTTGGCTCCAAAAACTACATCAAATGTTTAGTCACCATGCAGTTACTCTATCACCTTACACACAATTGGCAAGGATAGTGGGATGGTTGTCGAAGGGATCAGAATGATCCTCCCCAGGCCTGGGAAATGTGATTACATGGGCATGATGCCAGGAAGGAAACACCTGTTGAAACCAGATACTACTGTAAAGAGCAAGGAAGATGGTGAGGAAGTGGGTGTCAAGTGCTTTAGCATGCCATAATGCGCAATGCCTAAGCCAGGCAAAAATCCAGCACATCGGTAGAGAGCAGTGCACAATTCCATAAGAGTGAAAGGCCTATTGTAGGCTAATAGTTGGTCCTGTGAAAAGTCAATGCCAACAGTCTCCCCTAAAGCCTTTGTGTGTCGAGGGAATAATAGCTAGGAGAAAAACTTGGCAACAGTATCTGAGATGTTGGCTAGTGAACAGACCTACCCACAATTACTCCAGAGAATATGGAGAGAAGGAGGGTGGAAGCTGATCTTGACCCTGTGAATTCTGATAAGCAGTGATAGATAAGAGAAAAGCTAACCAGGAACACCTTTGAAATGCCCGACAGACATGCCTGGCATGTGCCTGGGCTTCTTTATAGGAAATAAAGTTGGCAAGGATGGGAAACCGGTAGAAATCACTCAGGCTTTACACTGGGCATTGTGACTTAGTGTGCAATCTTGAGTCTACCATAGCTTTGGGCAAGGGAGAAGTTTAGCAGAATTTTTGGGAATGGATAGTCTGGCTGCATACAAAATTGCAGTAGAAAAACCCTTGCTGACTTATTCATGCTCAAGGTTTGCCAGACACTGGACAGTGGAAAGTAATGGTCCAAAAAAGAGGCCCGTTGGCTTAGAAAGGGAGTGAGCAGGGGAAATGGGAGTGAAGGGGGCTAGAGGAAGGCCAGTTAATAAAAATAAAAATGTGGCCACTGCCATGGAGGTCAGCAACAGTAGTCTAAGATAGGAGAGGAAGGAGAGAGGGGATCAGATAAACAGATCTACATGGGAGAAGGAATGAGTAGCAGCATGGAAGTAGGTAGGGAAGCCAGAGTTAAGGAGGGAAACGTCTGCAAAGGACAAGGATTCCACGGTATCACTCTTGTGATCTCGGTACAGACTACCAGAAAGGGGGTTTACGCATTTAGATTGCCAAAGAGGAAATGCTTGGTAAGCTGGGGGACAAGGGAAAGGAGGTCAGGCAGATGCAGGGGAGTGGAATTGGGGATGTAGGCTGTCCAATTGGACAGCCAAAGCTTGTAATGGGGTTGAGAGCGGAACAGTAGCCATGTGGATGGAATCATGGACATGTAGGGCCACCACTAGCCTAATCCTTTTGAAAGACAGAGAACCCCTGGAGTGAGAAGAGAGAGCCCACACTAAGAAATGTCTCCTGAAAAGCAACACAGGCTGGCTGGTGAGTAGCAAGGTCTATAAGCTCAGAAAGGTTACCACGATTGTTCCATTGGAGTAGTGTTATAATTAGAGTGAAGAGAGGAGTGCAAAAGCCTACAAGGACTGGTGGGAGTTTCAACCCTTGCCCTTGTCCATAAACCTTATCTTTGTCTTTTGTTCCTTACTTGCATCTAGCCTTATCTTTGGATTTAGTTTTACCTTTCCTCTTAGAAGATCGAAAGGCAAGTGCCACAGGCTGGAGGTCATAATTCTCGGTATCCATAGAATCTGGGACACTGAGGGCAGAGAGGCAGGAGATCCAGGTGAAGTTAGAAGGTCGGAGTAGAGTTGGATACACATCAAAAGCTAACCTTTTGCCACCTATCAGGATTAGAGGATGCTGAAGAGGTGTCAGGAAGTGAAGATGAGGGTCACATGGAGAAAAGGGGGGCAGCAGGTACAGGAAGAATTGGAGATAGAAGTTGGAGGGGTGATGAAAAACAGTTGTTTTAAGTTCTAGGAGGTTCAGTCAATTGTGTCACACATACAGCTCCCTATGGAGATAAGAATATGAAGCTAATAATCATTTATTCAAATAAAAAGATAGGTCTAAGCCCCCAGCCATCCTCTGAATTACAAATTAGTACAAGGTTTTTTCTTACAACCACATATGTGCCAGTCCATGGGCAATTGTGAGAAATATTCTTTGGTGCTCCAAATAAGATGTTAATTGGTCTATATAAAATGACGTGTCCTCCCTCATTGACATCAGTTGTCCACTTTCCAGAACATTGTACTTTAGGTCAGGAATGATAACCAGAGCTAAACGAATTGAGAGACCTTATAAAATCAACATCCCTAATTAATATACACATACAGTAGGATGTGGATTAGGCTAAAAATGGAGTCCAACATTTTCAGCATGGTATTTTATACATATTTTCCAGATAATTAAAACGAAAATTTAGATTTTTTCACTCCAGATTATATCCTAATTGCATTATCTGCTAGTTACGGTTCGAACGAACTGATATTTTAAATTTTATATACCGGCACATAAATCGCAATTAAACATTGACGAATATGACTATTTTTCATTTGTGAAATTATAAAACCATTTAATACCTGCAACTTTATACATATATACAGGTACATCAATCCACTTATTTTCAAATTATTTTCAATTCAGACTTTAGAAATTTTCTTTTAATATATTGATTTTCCGGGGTATCGATTATTCGAACATCAGAGCATCCTACCGCTGGCCTACTCTTAATAATTAGTAGTAAATTAATTACCAATGTGATCATGTGGGTAATCCACTTTGATATACTTTACAAAATGCTTCAAAATGTCCTCAGCAGCCAACAATGTTCTGTTTCTCATACTGGATGTTGAATTACGAGACCATAATGTATACTGCAATGACACATTGCTGAAAATTTTTAATTATAAACTTTTAAAACATTAAAATGTGTCGAAAAGAAACTGAATTTCACCTTAATGCCCTGCGTGTCTTCTTCTTCGGTGTATTCAAAATTGGACACAAAGAAAAAAACCATGTATGTAGACATTGGTGGGGTCGTCATAAAATAATCAGCTATTAAATCGTTTGGTCTACAAAACAAAGAAAACTGAGGAAATGACAAAAATGGGTACTTAGGTATTATCCTAGACTACCTCAACCGACTGCTCCCAGCCCAACTAATACCCCCGCTGACCTAACCTAAC
>JAQGAO010007450.1:0-11290 GCA_034697705.1 Ommatoiulus sabulosus
AAAACTCTTAAAGTACTTGAAAGAATTATCTTCGTATCTGGTGCCATTTTAAAGATATAATTTTTTTTCTTTGGGACTTGACTTTAGCAATCACCCTGTATATATTGAACCCTTAATAGTATGTACTTTGTAACTTTAAATAAATACTTATGATAAAGCTTAAATAAAAAATTATACACCCTGAAACATCAATAAAAATTATTTTAACATTAACATGAAATAAATAATAAAAATATGTAAGTGAATATGCACTCTTCTAATATGTTCCATTTTCAATCAAGTGGGCGGTGTAGTAGAATATTTGAAAGGAGACTCGGTTTTCCTCTCCCAAGATTTGGGAGAGGAAAACCAAGTCTCTTTTCAAATTCTATTTTTATTTCTTTTGAATTTTGTAGTCTACTCATAGATTGCATTTGCGTAAAATTAACAATATTTATTTTAAAGTTATTAGTTTTTTTTTTTTTCATGCCATAGTTTTCTACAAATATTTAAGCTCATATTTGAGTAAATTTTACATCGAATATTGTCAATATAAGAAACGAAATGTTGTTTCTTTTTCTACAGAATGATGTCAGAATGAATTGGCTAACATCAAGGAAAAGTAAGAAATAAAGACAAATATATTGTAATATAAGTTTAGTGTGGTTTAGTGAAGATTGTTATGAAACTTTTTTGCACAGGTTATTCCAGAGAATGGGTTGTCTCTCTAAACTTTTGGTGTCTTAACCCTGCTGTTGCATTTGACGCCATCAAGCAAACTGTACGCTCTATAATATTGACTTCCGGCACCTTGTCTCCAATGGCATCGTTCCAATCGGAGTTGGGTGTACCTTTTTCTAACATACTGGAAACTGATCATGTCGTGAAACGGTCACAGGTGATTGATTGCAATTTGTTTCGTTTATGTTATACTGGTGCCATACCATTTTGACAAGTATACAAAGGTAGACTTTCAACCAGATCTTTGAATATATAGTAGAGCACCATACAGTTTTTTTCTTGCTTATACAACTGGCATGTGATTTTAAGGTCTTGCATCATTCACTTTTTTGCCATCAAATGGATGGCAATTTTATATTTTGCAGATTTGGGTTGGAACAATTAGTGATGGCCCCAGCAATTTTTCTTTGAATGCTTGCTTTAACAACACGGAAAAATATGAGTATCAGGATGAAGTTGGCAATTCAGTATTGTCAATATGCAAGGTAACTGGAACTTCATTTCCTGATTAATAGTTTTACTGAATGCATGATAAATTGTTCTACTGTCATCCTTTTAAATTATTTCGCACGTTTGTTAAGTTAAAAATTCTTTCGAAATCTGATAAGAAATATGGGGAAAATACGAGCGATAATTTTTTTTGTGTTTGTGAGAATTTTTCAGAAATCACCATAAATTCTTTAGTCTGTCTATTGCTTTTTTAATGAAAGTTAATTGGCTGTTCAGGAATCTTGAATTTTCAATTTATCTTTAACTCATTTCAGATTGTTCCTCATGGTGTGCTCTGTTTCGTTCCATCTTATAGTCTTTTAAATAAGTTGACTTCCAGATGGAAGGTAAAAACAGTTTTACCTGTATTTCTTTCATTTTATTAATCGTTTCTATTTCCTTTTTGCTTTAATTGTATAACCATATTATGCTTCTAGAAAGTGTTTTAAAAAGGTCTTAAACTTACCCACATTTTGAAAAGAAAACTTTCCCACTTGGATAAATTGTTTAAGCTTTCAACATAAGATCCAAAAGAATGTTTGTGAAACTGTATGCTTCAGTGACGTTTTGTTTTATTAATTCCATGGTTACTACTTTAAGAAAAAACGATGGGGGGCAGTTAGCAAGTTTGAAAACTTAATGGGAAGATTAGATTCAGGGGGATACACTTTTAATTATATCAGAAGTGTATTGATAGGAATATTTCAATTTGTCTTTTCAATGTAGGCAAATGGCATTTGGGATCAGATTTGTAAAACGAAGCAGATTGTTGTGGAACCACGAAAGAAAGATGACTTTCATCGTGCAATGTTGGATTTTTATCATTCAGTTGATGACAGTGTGGCAGGTGGGGAACTCAATTCATTTTATCATGGGATTTAAAATCCTACGTTCTAAAATGTTTTTGTTCCGAAATACTTGAACTGGAATTTTATAATTGAAATTGCAAACTGTTTTGCATGTGGTCTTTTAAATTATTGTAATATATATTGAATTAATGAATTGTAAAATTTCCACATTAATCTTAATCTGAAAATATAACTGGCTCACAGTTTTACTAATCCATACAAATCGACATATTTTTTTAAGTTAATAAAAAATCAAACATTTTAAAACAAATGGGAAAATCAAATGAAATATTTTAAAAAATGCCTTGAAAACGAGCATATTGTTACATAATAACAAAGGGTGCTTCAGAGGTCAACTGAGAACCTATGTTTCCATAAATTAATCTATTATATAGTAGAAAACAATGACTAGTATAAATTCTAATATTAGCAAGTAAGCGCTTGTTTTTGAATTCTTGTTAATGATTTCCAGGGCAATCTTTTGGAGGTTCTGGGGCAATCTTTTTTGCGGTTTGCCGTGGCAAAGCAAGTGAAGGATTGGATTTTGCTGACAACTATGCCCGAGCAGTAATTACGGTATACAGAAAAACTTATTCATTAATGAGATTGTTTCCAAAACCTTATTGCGTTTATTAATAGTTTTTTATTTTTATTTTTTAACAAAGATTGGCATCCCATTTCCAAATGTGAAAGATTTACAGGTAAATTTATGCTAATTGTTAATTTTTGCTTGTTTTGTGCGTTCCTCATATTTTTAGGAAAACTTCTAACTTCATAATTTATTTTCCCCTTTAATATAATTTGCCTGTATTCCGATAATTTTATTTATAAAAATTTAAATTCCCCAGTAGTTTATATTCAAAATAAAGTGGAAATTTAATTTTTTTATAAACACCAGTAGTATACTGAAGAATAATACTTAAAAATAAATAAATCTTAGAAGTTATAAAAATCTGAATTGATTGATTGTTTGTTGCATTTATAACAGCCACATTTTTTCAAATCAGACTAATGAATATGGGGCAAAGCAAGAAACTCGAAAATTGGCATTTATTTAGAAAATGTTTTAAAAATGTTAACCTGGATTATAAGGTGTATCATCTCATTAAATACACTTGTTTGCATGTTTCAAACTACAAAATGGATCTCAAAGTAGACATATATAATTAACTTAAAGGTTTATTTTTGGCAAATGAACGACCAATTTGAGAGTGTGTTGAGATGGTGTGAGTGTGGTGTGGTGTTGAGATAACTCCATAATGCTCACACTAATGAAAATATTTTTTGTGCGGCCAGTTGGTTTTGATTGTCAATTTTCTTAGATGAAATTGAAGAAGGAATACAATAACCGATATCATAGACAACGTGGGATGCTTCCTGGGAACGTGTGGTATGAAGTTCAAGCATACCGAGCACTTAATCAAGCTCTTGGTAGATGCATCAGGCACAAGTAAGTTGATATACAACATTATGTCAGATACATTAACAACGATCTCACAAGGTTATATGAAATTTTCAGAAATGACTGGGGTGCTATAATCATGCTTGATGACAGATTCTGCAAAAGCACTAGAAACACAGATGGTAAGATTTTTGTTGTTAAAGATGTTCCATTTCATGTTACTCGTGTGGTATAATATGATCTGGTACTGGACTTTATGTATTATAGGTCTTTCCAAGTGGGTCCGTAACTCACTTCAACATTACAGACAATTTTCTACAGCAATGACTACCTTGGACAGATTTATAAAGGTTCAGCAGGCAAACCCAAGGTATGAATTTTTTTTTTGGCTTTCTTGCCCTTTTGGTTCATTAATCAGCATGACCACACCTAGTACATTTGCGCTAAACGTTATTTTAACCTAAATAGTATATTATTTCAACTTTTTCTTTTTTTAAAACATGTGAGAGAGAATTTCTTGCTGAAAATAGTAATGCATAGAGCAGTGAGCAAGAATAAATTAGGAATCATTATTATTATTTTACGTTATTCTGTTGGCAATATTTATTAATATAGATAAATTGCAATTTATCAAAAAGTTAAAGTTGGCTTTCTTGCCCCTTTTGGTTCATTAATCCACATGACCACATCTAGTACATTTGCGCTAAACGTTATTTTAACCTAAATAGTATATTATTTCAAGTTTTTCGTTTTTAAAACATGTCAGAGAGAATTTCTTGCTGAAAATAGAAATGCATAGAGCAGTGAGCAAGAATAAATTAGGAATCCTCATTATTATTATTTTACGTTATTCTGTTGGCGATATTTATAAATTGCAAATACGATAGCTTACTCAACAATTCAAAAAAATTAAGGAGATTGCCGTAACCACTTGTCGGTAAGTTTTGTCAACAATATTCTCTGTGAATTAGTGTGCAATGTTACGACCAATTGAACGCATTTGTTCTCAAGTTTTTCGTGTTTTGTGCAAAGTCGAGTAGGACTGGTTGAGTTATTTTTTAATATGGGAGTAAAAAAATTCATTAAAAGCGCAGAAAGCATTTTTGTCACTTTAGAATAATTTTCTTTAATGTTTCTGATTTTTTTTTATCGAATTGAAAATCATAAACTCCCCGAGAAAGACTTTCAAAGGCAGCACAGAATTCCGTCGTTATACACACTTGTGCGATCAACGACTTATATCTACTGCCCCTGACGAATGGCAATCACTAAGAGCAGCAGCGTTATGCAGTGCTGTCATCGAATAGTTTTTCGGGGGTTTTGTAAAAAAACAAGTGCTTCTCACAAATGCTTCTTATAACATTCTGTATTTTTACTCATGTTTTCTTAAGTTTGAGGTAGAATTTTATGAAAAATCGTTTGCACTTATCTGGTCACGATGATACACACCAACTCGCAAAGGATACTGACTACAACATCTAAATGTAGCAGCAAGAGGTCACGCTGCAAGTTGTTCGCGCTTTCTCGTATAGTTGTGTGATCTATTGTTCAAAGTTATATTAAAGTTTTGAATCGAAGGAAATTCCTAATTGGGATTTATATTCCATTCAGTATATCCTAATTTTGTGCATATTGTTTTTCATTTTCAAAGCCTCACCTGTATACCTGTGAACAGTCAGGATGTCGCTGGCAGTACATCTGCTGTTTGTCCTAGCGCTGCTGAAGGCAACCGAACAAAGGTCAAAATTTCAAAAGCAGCCAATTTCAATTACTTGGATGACTCGCCTTAATTGATTACATCGTGATGAAGTTATAGATCACTTTTTTATTGGGTCTACATTTTAAAAATAAGAGTACATGCTCCACAATGATCTGTGAGAAAAAATGCATGCAAGAGTCTTCCTTATTAGTTTTTCTCTAGCATGTAACGTTTACTGCTAGTAGCCTAAAGCTGGCACTTTTTTTTACAATGCTGTATGGGTTTTGCATTTTGCAACTCCTAGACTTGGATAGCAAGCAAGAAAATCGACCAGATTAATTCAGGAAACTTTTTGTGTTAAACTTTGGTTTCCATTATGGCATTGTCCTATGTTAAGAATTTTGGACGACTTCCAATAATCGATTCAGTTGAGCTTTAAAGCACTTTTAATGATACTTTTTTGGTCTCCAAGTCCGAGGAACAAGAGGTGCAAACGTGAGTCTTTTCGAAATAGCAAAAGAGCGCAGTAAAGTGATATTCAAGTTTTGAATCGAAGGAAATTCTTAATTGGGAACCACTGGGATTCCAAAAAATCAATTATAGCAAAATTACATTTTCTGTAAATTATGTAAATTTCTTTCATTTTATATACATGTATAATGATATAAAAGGTAATTTGATTTTAAAAACTGATGATGATGATATATAATGCTTATTTAGTTCTTTAATATGAAAGATTTTTAGTTCATGTTGTCTGGTGTTTAAACCAATTCCTAAATTTTTTTACATAACAAGTTAAAATCTGCAATGTGAAAAATTGAAAATTCCTTATGTAGAATTAAATTTTTCAGATGTTATGAATTTAGTTGTTTTTACAGAAATAAATTTGGAGAAAACGAAAAAGAATTAGAATGTCATTTTTCTTATCATCAATCTGATGCCCACAATGCTAAAAGTTGACAAAGTAGTTGACAAAAAAATCTTATTACCAATTTTTGCCCATAAAGTAGAAATTATTCATCTTGCTGATCACCATATACTTAAAGGAATCGTCGATTTCCCAATTTCTCAATTTTTATTGTAAAAATAGTTCAACAGAATGTACATAAAATGGTATGAAATAATCTTTATTTCACATTCCATTCGATGTTTTTTTTAATAATCAAGGTAAATTAATGTTTTGTGGAGCCTGAAGACGCATTCTGGATTGTAAATTTATACCCAGGATAGCGGTTTTATTCTATAGGCAGTTGATTTTACATCCGAATGTTTAATTTTGCTCGGAGATTGGTCGACTGCTTTGATTTTCTAACTATATTACATCCCACACATGACCATCCATGTAACTGAGATGGGGACGAAAACTTGTGAATAAACAGGGTGAAAATATTCCAAAACAAATTATGGATTTTAGTGCATATTTTATATAAAATATTTTGGGAACATCAGCAAATTTGAAGATGAAATGAACTTACATTTCAAGGTCATTTCATGCATTTAACAATTGCAAAGCTAACATTTTAAATAAAATTCTTGTTAGATTTTATTTAGTTTTATTTAAACTAATCGGTACAAACAAAAATGCTCAGGTGAAGTTGCATAAAGAATGACAAACCTCTGTTAACATATGACTGTTCATCAGCAAGATGATTAACATAATTTGGCATTTCTTTCTCACAGCACCAATACAATCCTTTGGATAAGGATGATATCGAGAGGTCACAGACCCAACAGTTGTAGCAACATGTTGGTAACGTATTCATGATCTTTGTTATTTACTTTACTTTATAGTGCTTTTGAGATTAATGAAATTGCCAATGAGGAATATTTTCTTTAAAAATGTTCATTATATTAAGCTGTTTACAGTTTGTTTGCTCCAGACAGCGGAGCTGATACTCTTTGTAAATTTGAAATAGAATTGCTTTATGCTGCAGGAAAAATGTAAGTTCTCACAGCAACTTTGCATCAGGCCACTTCATTAGACATTTCAAAACTAGCACTTTTGACAGTGATAAAATCTTCTTGATACCGTTAATTGTTTAACTAAATCAATATGCCAAGATTTGATAGTGCTGAACTGAGTCTGAAATAATTTAAAACAATACCATACTTATAAAGTATAGCAAGTTCAATTAGAAAGAAACATAAATTTCCAAGAATAATTGGACTATGTCATCAATGTGGGAAAATTTGGTAAGGTTGAATAAAAGTTCATTTTCCCATCAGATTCAGGAACAGATTCTTCTGAAAAGTTAGAGCGCAAGATTTTTTTTCTCCTTGGCAATAATTTACTGCGTAGGTGTTTACATTCCTTTTCTAGGTCTTCTAAATCGTTTTTACTCAAGTCTGTCTGAGTTATTGCATCGCATAAATGTTTGGAGTTGACAATAGAGGTCTGGATGGAGTGTGGAAGGTCTTCTTCTACTTGATGAGGTACTGATAAACAAAAATAATTGACATATTACATCAATAACTATTTCCCTAAAGAAATTGGGTAAATAGTAAATGCTCACATTGAAGGTCATGGTAAATGACATCCTCAAATGGGATGTTAATTGTAGCAGATGTGGATGAGAATAATTATTTTCATAACAAAACGTGTATATTAAACATTTCTAGCTATGAAAATGATTAGACATCTTTATCTTAAAAGCATGTCATTTGATGACGTTTCTGCACGAAAAAGGATAAATTTAAATATTGCATGAAATATATCCTAAACGTTGCATACCTATTTTATCATCTGTATGCCGATGTTGTCCTTCAGTTGTTTTTCTGTCAATAGGAGTGCCGAGTTTTTTCTTATTTGGAATTTCGTGATGTTCAGGGTCATCATTTCTGTAACAACACTCAACTACGAGATAGCCAAGATTTAGAGAGGGAGACCAGTCCGGGTTATTTTCATCAGACGATGATGCTGAACCACCTTCAAATATTTAAAACATATTAACACACGGTATTAGTGGAGCTATGTTCGTACACATTTTATTTAAATCGAAATGTTCTTGGAAATTACAAAGTCACTGAAGTCATGCAGGTAATATATATTTGCATACCAGGCATATCATCTGCAAGCGGACTTTGTTCTTCGGTTGAATCACTGTTCTTAGAGTTGTCACGTAATCGGCATTTCTTCCGATCGGATGTTTTACGACACTCGGTACTGTCATCACTTCTATAACAGCAATCAACTAATTCGTAGCCAAGATTTAGAGATGGTGCCCAGTCCACGTTACTTTCATCATACAATGCTGCGGGAGAACCTTCAAATACATAAAATTAACAACATCGTTATATAGACAGGTAGATAATTAGTTGAACCAACGTTGATAAGTTCCATCTTCAAGCGATTGGGCAAATGCAACAAGTAAGCGATGCAGGTATCACCTCATATGTATATAATCAAATTTATTTCAGAAACCTTGTGCTGATGATTGCTGATATAAATTTGGCAATTACGGTATTACCTGCACTTTGCTTCAGTGTTTGCATGTTCATCTTCAATGAGTATACTAAAATGAAAATATGAAACTGTCAACAAGTTCTGCTTACCTGCTATAAAGTGACGTCCACATACTCGAGTCCAGGGTTTCGTAGTTTCCTCATTCAAGCCCTCCCTGTTGATTCTAGACAACCATAACTTTCTGCGTTTTCTCGTTAACCTTTCATGAGCTTCGCCTTCTCTCGTAACAACTTTAGGAATAGAAAATAATGGTACGTCACATTTTTTTCTGTCCGACCGTACGTTACATCCAAAAATAGCACAGGCAACCATTATCGCACAGGTAGAAACCAAATGAGCGGAACCAATGTGGCTGCCAAGGATACGTACTGAAAGTTTACGTAAACTGTGGTAATACCCGATTCACATCGACCAAATCCATGCCGTAATT
Organism: Ommatoiulus sabulosus; assembly: GCA_034697705.1. Taxonomy (NCBI): domain Eukaryota; kingdom Metazoa; phylum Arthropoda; class Diplopoda; order Julida; family Julidae; genus Ommatoiulus; species Ommatoiulus sabulosus. The sequence goes on from JAQGAO010007450.1 coordinate 9,052, forward strand.
ACGTCATGTGCGTTGCCGCGCATGCGCACATGATAGTAGGCGGGGTTAAGTGACGTGTATACGGCATTTGCAACCACATGTCCGCATCCCTACCAGTTTAAGTTGATCCAACTTTTCCCGTCTGATCAATTTTAATCGTTATTTTGGGGGAATACGTCACGTGGCGGCACGTGACGTATTTACGGCACGGATTTGGTCGATGTGAATAGGCCATATCAAAATGAAGCCACGCCCATAGCAACTTTCAGCTACGTACAAAGTCGCTGATTGGCTCGTCATGTAGCCTATCGTTGAAAAGGAGCATGTATAAATTCATATAAATTCGCGGCTCGGTCACATTGTAAACACAGTGTGACTCGTTTATACTTTGGACTTCTACACATCTATTAAGAAATGGCGTCGTACGGTTTGGAAAATTTCTTCAGGAGTTTGCAGGATAATATGTAAGTTTTTTTTTATTTCCCACGTATGTTTAACTTTCGTGTTAATGAAATAGTAGTGAAGAGTTTGTTATTTAACCCCGCGTTACATTTCATAGAGCTATGCGAGTGCGAGAACTTGAATATGAAAACGTACATTCCTGCCCTTTAAAAAGTACGGATTAATTTTTAGCCAGGGCGGCATGAAACGGATAAACATTTGTTAAATATATGCACAATTTCTGCACGCCTTACCTCTAAAGGTTAATGCGACTGCAAAAAACGGGAATTTTCTACTTTGGGTTGGGTATAAACTGGAGAGAACCATATAGGCTTATTTGCGCCATTATTGGCCAATGATTACGTGTCGTTTTTGATGGTGGATTATAATTACAATATATCTATCATGACGCAATTGGTTTATAATTTGAATGCGCATGATAAGCGTCTAATAAATAAAATGGAAACGTGCAACGTCGAATTATTGCCTAGTCACAATCGGACGTATTTTTTTGTGTGGCGGTCGTTTCTATAGGACATTTGAGGACATTGAATATTCGTTTTATTCATTTGTTTTATCGTTTACAGTATCTGTATACTTATTAAGTAATTGGGGAAATGCCGATTGCTATTTTTTCTGGTCTGCAATATAACTTAATTATTAGCAGAAGCGGGGCACCTAGCTATGAAGCTGTTTACAATTAAGTTGAATGCTGTTATAGATTCTAAATAATTCTCCTTCCAAGTTGTTCCAGCTGATTTATTCAGTCGACATGCATTTGTTTTCACTATAAAGTGTTTCATTCTTGAGAATACCGAGATTTGGCTATATTCGCAACTAAAAGAGGGACTATGAAGGATAAACTGATGTACATGTGTCTGTCAGCTGTTTAATGTGCAAACATAATATTAGTGACTTTGGCGATGTTTTGGGCATGACTAGCAGCAATATAGGACGCATGTGTTGTTGTTAAATGCATATGGTTTTATTGTGCAAGGTAGGTCTCGCACTATACTAGAATTGCGCATTTGCAGAATCGCCATGCAGTTAATGTAGGCCTATAATTCCAAAAATGTCATTGAAATGTTTGTATCGGTGGAGTTTGGACTATATCATATGCCACCATGAGTCATGACAAATATTGTATACTCTCACTACACTTGCTGCCAGTGCCAACGGTCTTGTGGTAATCATGTGCCTTATGTACGTTGCTATGTTGCAATCCCTCCCTGGTCGAGGTTACTAGGAATTTTAAGATGTTATCTCTGATAATTAGTTACATTTTCATTGACCTGACTAAGTGGACTGTAATATGAACTGGTCCAGCATTTTTATGTAGGAATTTTGCTGTGAAAACAAATTGTGAGCTGGAGCAGTCATATGCCTGTTTACATGATTATTAATTGGTTTTACTACCTCTCTAAAAACATGCAAATAGCGTTTAATGGTTAGAGGTCAAAGGGGGATGCCCCTACAATGCGTAGGAGCGCATATTTAAGGTGTCCACACACGATCGATCCAATTGGCCTGAGTCCGATTGGCTCGAGTCCATTTAGCTCTGGTCCAAACTCGGGGGGGGGGTCATACACGACGGAGCCACGTCCAATTGCATTCCTATTGTTTCCACTGGCGGTAATGCGTCGTCTGCTAGATTAGATTAGATGTTTTTACTCCGACCTTTCAAACGGAGGGCTATATAATTAGCCAGTGAACACCCATGAGGCGCCTCCGCAATGAGGCACGCTCAGTTCAATAGTGGTTACATCATCTATTCCATTTGGCCCAGGGCTTTTTCACACAGTGAGGCCAAATTCCATTT
>JAQGAO010007451.1:0-11287 GCA_034697705.1 Ommatoiulus sabulosus
TTGTTAAACGATGATTTAATGAGAACCCCTGTAGATACGCGGAACTCTTTTTCGTATATCGCCATTGTTTTGAATTTCATTTTGCTAAGTAAAGATCTTTCAGAGAATTATCATTATTATTTCGAGTAATACACTGCAAATCAAAACATCTTATTTTAAGATGCGTTTTCAACTTCTTTGCTTGTCCCCCAAATAAGACACAAAGATGCATCTTTAACATCGCCATCTAAAGTTTTACATCTTAAAACCAGATGCATCTTTTGTGAAACTGCCTGGTCAATATGAATCTTAAATTTTGATGCATCTAAAATTCAGATTCAACTTAAATTCGGTTGCATCTACTTTATTGTTGCAATATCCAAGCCTATGCCTTAAAATAAAGCATAAATCACAGATTCTGATAAACATACATTCAATAAATATAAAAAAAAATTCTAAAACATACTTGGCACAATTTATTCGTGATTGGAAAAAAATCTTTAATAAAGAAACCAACAAAAAATTCTTCCAAAAAACACTTTATTAAAAGAAAAGTTAAAATAATTGCAATGTAATGCATATTTCACAGTAGGTAACTACAGTAAAGTTTGTACAGGTACATTTATTTTAATATAGGCCACAACAAATTTAAACCTATTAAACACTGCTGGATGATTTATTTTACATCAAAATATTTTCTCCAAAATTTAGAAGTAGCCAAAGTAGGCTTTGCACCATCATTTGGTTTCTCCAAGATTTCATGTTGAAGCAACAATAACAAGCACTCAAAATTCGGTGGGAAACTTATATGAAAAACATAATATGCTGAAATCAATGTAAGGAGCACATCACATGTATTTAAAGTGTTTGATAAAATAGCTAACAAACCCCCTTCGGCAAGCAGGATTGAAGTAGTTATGACATCCTTATCATAATATACAGCCACATGTGGTGCATCATGATCTCCACATGTAACCTCAATGCTTTCATTTACCTATAATTAACACACAGTAAATGTTAATATACTAAAGTAAACATATATTAAAAAGATTTACTTGTATAATGGATGCTTACATTTTTAACTTTAACCAGTGGAGTGGCTTTGGATCGCTTGGGTGTGGTTTGATAGCAAACATTCACCATTGATTCCATTTTTTCACGTTCAGTGACTGGATACTCCTTGGAAAATATCTTAGCCACCTTTTGCAGAATTATTTCAAACTTCTGTTTGGCATTTTGGAAGACAGAGTCAGGAAACATTCTTTTCATCTCCTCAATAATCTATAATGGAAATTAAGGGATCATACATTTATTGCATAAATTCATTAAATAAAAAGTTTCCAATGAAAGATATTTGCCATAAAACCGTCAAATTTACCCCAGTTTCAGTGCCTAATATTGGAAATGCAGCAACGATTTCTGCACAATGTTTGGCTTCTTTTTCTACAAAATGCCTCCGGTATTCATATGTGGTGTCCATTAGTTTTTTAAGGTGAGGGCCATCCTTTACATCAATCTTTTTAATTTCACACAACAGTTCTTTGATGTTGACACCATCCACATTTGCACTGCTTATGCAGGATGTATTTAATGGTGTTTCTAATCTAGGTTTTTTTGCTAAATGGGTAGATGAATACCTCCTGTTGCGCACACATGCTTGTAGTTGCATTTTGACAGATCGCTACAGTTATAATAAATAAAAGAATTATTGTAGTTACTAATGTAAAAATGTGTAAATGTTGTGGACAATTTTAATGCTTAAGAGCTACTTACATGTTTTTAGCCAAATCTGTCAGCAAGTTGAGGATACTTAGATACCACCATGTCACAAAAAATTGTATAGTCATCTGACGTAGGTCGGTCTGACTTCAATAAAAGTGAACTTGCACAATTTCGAATAAATCCATTGAACACTCTTTTATCTGTTAATAATAGAGATCCGTCAACTTTGGGCAGAAAGAATTTATCCGAAGCTTGGCTGGAACTGGAACATTAATTAATAATAAAGCAAAACTATTTTATAATGCTGCACTGCTCACAAATTTTAACCATTATTTTTATTTGAATAAATTATACTTGTTATTAGAACAAATCAAGCTTAAAGCCAACTTTACCATACTTGCAAGGTTTTATTTTTTATTTATAGCCAGTAAAGAATACCAATTACACAAATAGATAATCACAAAAGCTGTTTTACAATGTTTGTGCATAGTTTTACAATTTATTCAAGGACCACTTTGGCTTATATTAATATCAAGTAATTTAATATTTATAATACTTTTGAGAGCATAATATGATAAAAGATATAAAATAACCTTAATTAATACAAAATGGTTTTGCAATTCTTGCATTAATGTATTAAGTTGCTAATTAATTCTAAAATGGCAATAAAATGAAATAACAGCCTGATTTAATCTATAATGGTTTTACCTCAGGAATTCTTGCATTGGTTGTAAGTGTGGTAACAGAAGAGTCCACTGCATCTCCAACAACAATGCTAACCTTAAAAATATATCTTCTCAGTTATGTATTGATAAGTTCATTTTAAAATATCAAAATTCAATCAAAAAATTATAAATACCTTCACAGGAGTGGAAGTTTTTGAACAGCAAGTGTTAAAATCTAAATGTTCAACAATATTACCAGATTTACCTGCAGCATAAATATTAAAAAAAAATAAAGTTAACACAATTTAGCTGATAATGGATTTCATAGAAGAAAATGCTTACCTTGAGCCATTTGTTCCAAATTTGAATATTCAAAGATAACCTTTATATCATCTCTTAAATCTTCGATTTTTTCCTCTGGATCAATTTGTATATCTTTTTTGAACACATGGTCATACATGGTGAAGTAGTAAGATGCAGCACTTTTGATGGTTTTGCTTAAGAATAAGTCCGTTTTTGCTGCTTTTTCAAACTCACAAGTTAATGCATTCAAATCATTAGTTGTGCCTTCAAACTTAATTTTTTTCTGCCTTCCACAATAACTAATTAATACAGTTTTAGCCATTAAAATTGATTTTATGTAAAAGTTGCAAAGGGGATTTTTCACTGTTAAGACTGAAAACCATAAGAGACAAAGCTGCTTATGAATGACTAATTTCCTGGTAAGACCCAACATGGACCATTGCATTTTCAAATAGGGGTAGAGCCACATTCCCCCTTATGACTTGCAACCTCAAAGTCACTTGCAAATGACCCATTTCCTGGTTAGGGTGAGCTAAGAAGGTTGCATTTAAAAATAGGGGTGATTGCAACATTCCCATGTTAGCTTGTGGGGTCTCCTTATAATATTTCTACTGTAACTCTTTGTATTTTGATAGGGCTAGATACAGATAATTTTTGAATACTATTTTTGAATTGCCAAAATCATGTCAGAGGACATTAAAAAGTTAATTTGCAGTATTTGTTCTCACATAATTATTGGAAATGACAAGTATTTAAAGCATGTTATAAAACATCACTCCAGTGATCCAAACTTCAGAATTTGTTGTACTATTGTGGGTTGTGGAAAAACATATAACAGGTTGAATTCTTTTAAAAAGCATGTAATGAGAAATCATCAAACTACTGATAATGGATCAAGCTTGCCAATGGATATTGATAGCCTAAGTGATAGCTTCAGTTCTGGACAAGGTAATATTTTTATGTGTATAAATATGGATTGTTTTATTCAGAAATTTTGACACCTAATTTAAACATGGAGAAGGGCATAACTTGGCATGAAAAAATGTTGTTGCTAAAAATTCGTGAGAAATGCTGTCTTTCATCCAGTGCTATTGAAGAAAAACTGCAATTGTATATATAAAAATAACTTATTTCTTTAAAAAAAATGCTTAAACAGATCCCAAACTTTTAATTTTTAGCTTCTGTTCCGAAGTAAACTACAGCAGTATGGAATTGCTGATAGCTGCACTGGTGTAATTCCTGAAGATATTTTAAGAACCATTAATACAGATGCTGCAATGGATCAACTTCTAAAGGTGGAAATTGGAATAATAGAACAAAAAGAAATTGTTTTTGAGTCTAAGCTTAAATTGGTAACTTCTCGTGGAAAACGAATAATCAAGTCAAAAAACATAGTTGGGTATGCAATTTTCACATGATAAAATATTGATTATAAAAAAATTTTACTAATTATTATTTTTATTATCTACAAGGTATACAGTTCCATTTCTAAAAGTTTTCGAAAAAGTTCTCCAGCAAAAAGATGTTTGAGATTCAATCAAAAAACAGACAGATGGGAAAATTGCCAATGTTTATGCAGATCTTTCTGATGATGATTTTGTGAAAGAACATGCTATTTTAAAATAACCACAATCAATCAAGATTCTTTTATATTATGATGATCATATATATGATTTTATATTAACCCTTTGGGATCAAAAGCACGGAAACACAAAATGGGTGTATTTTATTGGTTTATTGGAAATATAGAGCCAAAACTTTGATCATCACTAAAAACTATCTATTTGCTAGCAATTGCAAAGACATCAAACATTAGAAAATATGGTTCTAAAAAATTACTTAATTCATTTATCAATGTAATAAAACTGTTTGAAAGCCAAGGCATTACCATCACCTTTAATGGAATTTTAAAACAATATCATGACTCTCTTTTGTTTGTTACTGGTGATATCCCAGGAAGCAACTTTATTGGTGGTTTAAGGAATCAGTGTCAAAAGCACAAAGGCCATGTCGTGCTTGTATGGCAACACAAGTGGATATTAAAACAAAATTTAATGAAACTGATTTCCAAATGCGAAATAAACAAATGCACCAGGCTCATTGTGGTACTGTTTCTAGTACTGATTTGTCAAAACAAGCAAAAATTTATTGGTCAAAACTATTTGGTGTAACTGGCACTAGTGTATTTAATGATCTTGAATACTTCGATAGCACAAAATGCTTTGTATTTAATATCATGCATGTGCTTTATGAGGGTATTGTTAATTTAGAATGCTTGCTTTTGATAAAATAATTAGTAACCGAGAAGAAATGTTTTTCGCTAAATGAACTTAACAACTGGTTAGACATTTTTTTTTGGACCACTTCGCTATCAATGGTGTATGCGTTTGGAAGCACGTCATGCTTCTTTGAATCACTTAGCTACTGTGATGAGAAATTTCAAGAATATTGAATTCAGTCTAGCCAAACGTTTTCAATCACAACAGGCACTGAACCTTTTCCACAACAATAATAAATATTTGTATGCTGGCAATTTAGTTTCTGTCGGATGCTATTTGCAATTTAAGTGATTATGAGCATTTCGACACTTTGTGTTATTATGCTCCTAACTTTAGCAACATTTCTTCCGAGCCAGTTACGGGAAGTTATGTTAAGTCTGTAAAAATCTATGGTATTGAAAATAAACCAGGAAGTGTTTTGATACACTCATTGCCAGTTGATGACATTCCAACGTTTATTCAAATCAAGCAAATTGTCAAGTCTAACGGCATATTGTACAGACTTGTGCATATCATGAGATGTACAATGCATACAGGATAAAAAATACTTCTAACCAATAAAGTTGCTGTTGCTACATTGATTTTTCATTTAAATTTGCTCAACAAGTTTGCGGTGTAAATGGTGTAAGTTTTGTACAGACATGTGCATATCATGAGATGTACAATGCATACCGGATAAAAAATACTTCTAACCAATTAAGTTGCTGTTGCTACATTGATTTTTCATTTAAAATTGCTCAACAAGTTTGCAGTGTAAATGGTGTAAGTTTTGTTCAGCATTTGTAAAGGTTTGAATGTGTACTTTAACAGCATGCACCACTGGAAATAAAATGTCTTATTTGATAAAATAAACATAGTAAAATTAGTGCAAGCTTAAGTATTTTAGAAGTAATTTTTATTTTCCAATACCCACAATATTTTTGCAAATGTTAAGTTTTTATTTGTACATATACATGTAAGAATATAGGCATGTGTGATGAATCATAGACCAAGCCACTCCAACACATAAGAGCAAATGTGATTTTATATGCCTATAACTTAAAATATATTTAGTTGCATATATTTTAAGATGCATCTTGTAATTAGCAACTTAAATTTAGATTTCATCATCTTTTTCATTTCTTCAGCAACCTTAAAGATGCACTTTCATCTTAAATTAAGATGCATTACTAGTTATCATACGCATCTTAAAAGAAAAATTAGATGTTTCACTTTGCAGTGTAGTTCTAGCTGAACCCCGGACACCTTTGAGGAGACTGCTACACATAAACAGAACTGTAGTTTATCAGTTTCACGCTGATACAAGTTGTGTTTTCAACAATGTTTTCAGCATGGAAGCTTCACAGTTGGAATCTTTACTTATTCGTCATCCAGCAACAACATATACTTTTGGTGGTGTTAGACCACGAGATATTCTGCCACATCGTGCTATTCATAAGTGGTACATTGTTAATTTAGATGAGCTGACAGAACCAGTCTCTCATTGGGCTGCTGTCTATTTTGAATACAATGGTGAAATGCCATTCCTCAAAAGGAATAGCATAGAGGGGAAACATAATTCAAAGCATCTTCGAAATGAATGGACCTAGATGTTCAGGTGTGAAAATCCACAATTTCATTTCATATGGCGAATTCGGTTGTTCCCACTAGTGTAGAGCAATGTGCTTGCCAGAGCAACCAGATCACGTGATTTTTTTCGCGGTGCAAGCTCATGACGTCATCGGTTACACGACGCTTTGCCATTCGAACATGCGAGTGCAAATCGACTGCCCATGAATTAAGCGCTAATTTTGTAAATCATTATCCAGCACAAAGTAATAAGTTTGTAATATGTGTCTGTAAGAAGACAATCATTACTGAAATTAACACTTTAAGGAGATGCTAAACATTTCTAACTTCACTTTCTGATCGTACCATTAAATTTCGGACAGTACGATCGAGCCGATTCTCCTTCTTTTGTTAAAGAACAACAGACGAATTTGAAGAAAACCAGGCGAAATATAATCCGCCATATTGGATGCTCTGCCTACACCGACTCTCTCGACCGTGTAGGCAGAGTACACTCAGTGCATTTGGAGTAACTAATTGAATACAGAACGTAGGGTGGACTGACTACACTAAAGTATGCATGTTGCCCAACCGAATGGAAGGAGTGCATAAACATACACTGAGTGTACACTAGTGCAGATTTTTTGGCCCAATCGGATTTGCTAACAGTTTTAGAATACGGGATTATTAAAAAATGATTGTGCTGTGTAAATAAATTTATGATATGTCACTCATTGGATTGCCCTTGTACTAACCAAAATAACTAAAACATTTGTATAATGGTGGAGTCATCATAGACACATGAACAAAAGTGCAAGCTCTGCAACACAAAATGATATTGATTCTCATAAATGTTTATTTTCCAGTGGTCAGAATATTAATCAATTTAATAAAACATGACATGACCAAGTTACATGTTGGCGTCAAAATGTCACTTTTTTCTAAAGTTACTTGGTTGTGTCATGTTTTATTAAATTGACATTGATCCTCAGGAACATGAAATAAGGAAAATTATGAGAGATCTGTTAAATAAAGTTTATCCAATCAATGCAAATGTCCAGTTCAGATTTGAGTCAACTTGAACAAAACCTATTTGGCACCTCATCAATTGCATATTAAGTAAACATTATAGTTATCCAATCTAATAATTCCATTAATTATCCATTTAATAAAGACCACAGTAGTACATACCACCCACCCTGCCCGTGTGGGTGGTGGTTTTGGGTGGGCGGTTCCACCCACCGGAAGTGACGTCACCCCCACCCCCTTTACTTGGGAAACCCCACCTGACACCTGCCGGAAGTGACGTCACCACCTCCGCGCAGCTGTTTTCGAGGGGAAAAGGGTAAAAAGGGCGGGAAAATTGGAAAATTGAGGAAAAAACGCGCCAATCAGTATCGCGCATGTTACGAAGCCACGCCCCCTTTGCAAAAACGATGAAAATAGCCAATAACAACGCCGCGGGTGTGAATAAGCCCCTCCCCTTTTGAAATAGTGAAGAAAATAGCCAATAACAACGCCGCGGGTGTGAATAAGCCCCTCCCCCTTTGAAATAAGGAAGAAAATAGCGTGTAATAACGCCGTGCACGTTATAAACCCCTCCCCCTATAGTAAAATAGAAAAAACGCCGCCCCCTATGGAAAAAATAGCCTGAAAAACGCCGTGCATGTAAGATACATGTAAATAACGTTATTTAAACGTGTTTTGTGTTGTTTTGAGCGTGGGAAATATAAAAATAAAGATATAAACGTGATAATAGGATCCTTCTATGCTATAGGCCAGGAAAAATAGAAAAAATACGTTCAAATGTATTCCAGCTGTGCTATGGTTCTGGGAAAATTGAAAAATACGTGCAAATGTATTCCAGCTGTGTTATACTTCTGGGAAAATTGAAAAATACGTGCAAATGTATTCCAGCTGTGTTATAGTTCTGGGAAAATTGAAAAATACGTGCAAATGTATTCCAGATGTGCTATAGTTCTGGGAAAATACGATAATAACTTCCTGACAGCTGGTATGGAAAAATACAATCATTGTACCCAGCTGGCATGGAAAAATACAATAATTGATCCCAGCTGGTATGGAAAAATACAATAATTGTCCACATCTGGCATGGAAAAATACAGTAATTGTCTCCAGCTATATGGTAAAACTGGAACAGATGTCTAATGCATATGTAATTGTTTCCTGAATGTCTATGTGGCAATCTTTCATTGGTGGGACATTGTCTAGGACAGGCAATCTCATTGGTTTGTCCTAGATTTAAGAGGTATATAAGGCAGCTACCTTTTAACAGTAAGTACCAAGTAGTGAATACTCAGGACTGACCAGCACCCAGCAAGATAGGAAAGGATACCAGCCAACAGGACAGCAGAGGTAATCATACATTTCACTATTTTATTCAGACTTGTCTGTCTCATTGTGGTGTTTCCTTGAAGCACCTGGGGACTTTTAAGTCTGAAACAGCTTACCCGTTAGGATATTCCCCTTGTACCAGCGTAACTATTATTATTTAATATAGCTTAGAAGTTGCATTCAATTAAATTTTTCGCAATTGTAGAAAATAACTTTGAATTTAATATAGAATACTGTATGCCGTCTATTATAGATGAAAAACTTTAGTGCTATTCAATCTGTGGAGGAGCAGGCAATGCTCGAGTACAACCTACCATCGCAGTCATCCATGGGTACGTTGATAGTAGAATAATTCGCATACACCATAAGCAAACATAATAAATATATTCTTACTAATAATATCCTTAAAAGGTGATTAGGAGAACGTACCTGAAATTCCCGAGTGTGGTAGCCCCGAACCATCGGTCGCTGACCCGTTGATCGTGCCCGAGACCCCGGAACGTATGATGCCTCAACCGCCGATGATCGATCTCACGATGGATAGCGCATCGTATGATCATGCTGAAAACGTGAGGGAGTGGTGCGAGATGATATGCGATGCTGCATGGTCACCGTCACCACCACCAACACCAGCTACTGTGAAACCCGTTCCATCGTATTCACCCAAACCAGGACCGTCCACCAAGCCTATTGTGATCGATCTCACGATGGATAGCGCATCGTATGATCATGCTGAAAACGTGAGGGAGTGGTGCAAGATGATATGTGATGCTGCATGGTCGCCGTCACCACCACCAACACCAGCTATCGATGTGGATGCTGCACCAGCATTTTCGCCCAAGCCAGGCAAATCCACCGAGCCCGACTACGTCGCAACTATGCCCGTCAACCCTAGGAAGCATCGGTTGTCCTTAAATAACACACCATGTGCTAAAAAGCGCAAGCTTTCTTACGCTAATGAAGTGGTGGCAGTGCCTGATGATGATGATGATGCCTTGGACGTAGACCAGCATGTTGCTTGTGATTGTTCGCTGTGCATCGGCATTGCCGATTTAGCTGAATTCTTCGAGCAGAATCCAGACGTGCAAGCTGATTTTGTTGAATGTTTATCCCCATCGCAGTCATTATTTAACGTGAGTATTATTTTTAATTTCATTTTGTATTAAATCAATAAACTCACGATGTCTGTAACTAATTTGGAAACCTATTTACAGGAGTGTGATGAGTTGGAATCTATTGTACGGATGGTGACAGAGGGTATTGGCAGTTATGAACCGGTAAGCATGATAAAGTTACAGTAGTATATTTAACGTATTATATTACTATCCAATTATAATGAACACATGATACTGTATATTACAGGAAAATGTTCAACGGGGCGGTGGTGTTAGTGATGATGAGCTGCAGGGAAGTGGTCTACAAGCTACTCCAGCAACGTCGCAACATAATGATGATGCCTTTGACCCTACGGCACATTACGTTTTGCATGCTAGAGTTGTTGAATGGTGCCGTAAATTCAACACGGCTTCAAGAGCATACAAAGTCGAGTTTGTGGACCTCCAGAAACTTAATGTCGTCAACTTCTACGAGAACGTTTCAGCGGTTATGGATGCTGTTCTTAAAAACGTGTCAGGAAATATGCAGCGCCATGACAGGATTCGTTTTCACATGGGGAGCTCAGCATGGAGACGCGACATTAATTTCCCGTACATGCAGCTTGATCAACTGACCGGAAAACGAATCCTGCAGGAATTCATGAAGACGGACCAGAGCTACGGAAATACTGGACTAACGGGTGATGTTGTGTTAAATATTATTCACACCACGTTTCCGCAGCCTGGATCAGGATGGCGTCCTATAGGTAGCTGCACTAACCGCAACGAGGTGGAGCTGCAGAAATGGCTAGATGCAAAGAATTGCACAATCATGACAATAGTCAACAACGACCACCTCTGTATGGCCAACGCGTTCTGTATGTTCCGCGCAGTCTGGGCACAGGCTTTATGTGTATAGTGCCGAAGCAAACTTTACGGCTGTGTACGTGGGTCCTGACAGGCATCCTAAACAAATTGCACTTCTGCTGTTCAATGTGGTGCTAACGCGCATGGCAGCGTTGCACAACGAATCGCATTTCTGCTGGGAATGCCTAAAAGGTGAGTATTAATATACTACAATTGTTGTTGTAATGTAATGTGTATTTGCTTATAAGTTTATTTTTTATGTTATTGCAGGAGTGTCAAAGAGGAAAACGCATAAATGTCTCGCAAAATGTCTTTCGTGCGCTGATCCCACATGCCATCCAGCCGTTGACACCCCTGGCATAAAATGCGAAACATGCAACCGGTACTTTAGGGGGAGACTTGCCTTGAAAAGCATATCGCGAATGGCACGTGTTTACGCCTTCAACGCTGCACCAAATGCTCGATGTACATCTAC
>JAQGAO010007452.1:0-11287 GCA_034697705.1 Ommatoiulus sabulosus
CATGACTTCCCTGACCACGATTTTTTTCCCTGACTTTTCCCTGACTTCCCTGACTTCCCTGACCTGTGGCCACCCTGCTTAAGCAAGCACGGACACGACGTACAATGCGCAAGAATGCTTAAAAGCATCCCATGCATCAGCGGCTGTATGGATTTTCTTACCGTATGTGTATTTTAGAAAATTTAAAATTTAGCCGTTGCAGAAAACAGTCAACATGAAACACTACTTACTGTACAACTTTTTTTTTACGTAGAATTATGTCTTTAGTTTCGGAACTGGGTACCTTAGTTAAAATTCGGGTGTCCCAAAGATGTGTACACCATGCTCCCTTGAATAATTTATAAACTATATATGAGAGCTATCAAAAATATAAAAACTGATTTGAAGAGAGGAAGGTCCATATGGCAATGAGCCTGCCAAAATGAAGTCCAAGTTCAAATGATGCAATAGCCGGCGTCCGCTATTTTGTGCTAAAATTGGCACTCGCCGTGATAAACGTGATAGCACGACAGTGAGGTCTCATTAGTTTCGTCTTCGCGAGATCTATCGATATCTGTAAAATATTTGTGAGAAAGTTTGATTAGATATATGAAAATTGGTGAAATAGTTGTAAATTTAGTGGATTTGTGCGGTAAAATAAAATAAATTAAAAAATTAAATTTAATAATAATAAAAAAATAACACCAATCCAAAAGCCACGCGACGTACAGTATACATGTACATGTATTACGCTCTAAAGATTTGCGGCCAGAACAAATTTTTTTGGTAAGGGCAATCGTCTATTTTGGTCAGCCGCTTATTTCGGTCAAAATCTCTGGAACCAACGTGATCGAATTAAGCGGCTTTCACTGTATATTTTAATATTATTATTATGTACTGTACATGAACAGTACATGAATGTTTTTAAAAATACGGCCTTAAAGAATCCCTTAGGGGTTCTCTGAAGGGTACTCAGAGAGGCGTTAAATTGTTCACGATTTGGGTACAATTCAGCGATTATGCCAAATATACGACATTTATTTTGAAGAGCCAAGCCACTTGACCAATTTTTTAATCCTGAATATTCATTGGTGTAACGAATTGCCAAGGTTCATTCCGAGAACCGCCGTAGAGGTAAATATCGCATATTTGTTATAATTCGCTGGATTGTACCCAAATCGAGCACAATGTGAACGACTTTTCCCACAATCATTATACCTGTGCGGTCATGGACTTTAGAGCCAATAAATAAAATACAGGTGCTTCCTTGTATTGTTGTTTCGAGTGAAATCTTGAATCCTATCTTTACATGCGTGTAAATAAATGGGCAAATAATTTATTTCTTTAGACTGTTTTCAGTTAATAATATTAAAATCATAAAAAATGTGTTAGAGATGATGGTTTTAGATCGATACTATGTTTGTTTCGGCGTTTTAATTTCAAAGTTCTTTTAGTTTATCCTGCAGTATTTTACATTCGTTTACATGTACAGTACATGTCTAGACTTTAAAAGTTATTTCCTTTTTCCCAAAGTTCAAATAAAGGAATTTCTGCCACGTGTCAAGTTGCAACAGGCCAATGTTATACGGAGCCTAAATTATTTCAAGCAAAATACATTAATTCCCTGAAAGGGATCACCTTGTCATGAACAAATGCAATTACGGTCGATAATTAAAAGCTTTGGTTGTGTACATTTCATTAATATGTCTAATTCATTTATCTGGCCTCACCACTGTGGCCTCACTGTTGAATGCACTTACGCTTGATTAGCTTGACATCCGAGTAATTTGCATGAACCTTCAAAACTTCGTAATTTTCCATGGCTTTATTCTGGTCGAACTATTGCAATGCAGATACAGTACATTTTACATTTAATGTTTTAGCGAACAAAATTTTATTTTTCAAACTTGTTTAATGTTTAGATTTTACTATACATGTATTTTGTATTAATGCTGGATTGAGTGCGTCTCCGATCAGTTCAGTTCTTTGATAATTCCCTGCGTTTTGTATCATTTGATTCCCGCCAATTATTTATTAACGTTGGGATCAAATGTTTTTTTGTTGGTTTAAACAGATACATGTACTGTATACTGTATACATGCACATTATTTATCTTATTCCATTTTCTTTAGTGATGAAAGCAGTTAACCATAGCAATAAACAGTTGACAAATGTTCACATTCCTTGTTTCTACGTGAATTTCAGAATATCCACGTTTCCTTCTTGCGAACTGTACCCCCCTATTCGCACCAAGCCGACGTCTGGATTGATCTTCTGAACCACTTTTTGTTTCGAAAAGTCGTCTTTATCCACAGCGCTGATGCAGATGGGAATAGTCTGATAGCTCGATTCCAAAATAAAGCTGTGGATTTGCCTGATGAGCAGGAAATCAAGGTACTTATCATATCGATTTACCTTCTCCGCAATGTATCTCATTTCTTGCATTGTTTAATTGCTTAGGTTGAGCAAGTGTTGGAATTTCAACCCGGACTGAGTAGTTTACTTACCGAGCTTACCAGTCTCAAGGAAAGCCAATCCAGAGTTTATTTGCTATATGCGAGGCAAGAGAATTAACCATATCGACACTTTCTAGTGTACCTTTCTTTCTATATACTTAGATTATAATTTGGTTTTACAGTGCTGAAGATGCTGAGATTATATTCCGTGATGCTGAGGCACTCAATATGACAGGGACGGGTTATGTTTGGCTAATAACTGAACAAGCACTGGACGCCGAGAATGTACCAAACGGTTAGTGTTTTACTTTGAGTTTGTGGTTACATAAAGAAAGCAAATTTCTTTTGTTTATACAAAAAAGTAATTTCACGAGTCTCAATAAAAAAAACCGAATGAATCTGCCATATAGTGAATTTCGAAATCATTTTACAGTTTAATATAGCCTACTGATATAGTTATAACCAAAAGATTGTGCATGTTTCATGCATTAGTATCTGGTAATTTGTATGAAAATATCTTATCTTTTCGCGGATAGATTTCTACGGCATTTTATAATTAGCAAAATCATATTCTTAGACAAATTACAATATAAAATATCTTTAAAATGCGCAGGAAATTAAATATTAACATTTTATTAAATTGTCTACGTTATTTTCTATTTTTTCCCCGCCTGATGCGCTGAGTGTTAATCATAAAAAGGCGGGGACACACCGAGGAAACTTTAAACTGAAACTTGATTTTCGAATCTGGTAACGGAATTCTCGAAACTGTAAACTCAGTTACCGCAAGTGGGAACAACCAAATCGGAAAGTCGATTAATGAAACGTCCGGGAAACCACATTTCGGAAACTTGTATTCTAGTTTCGAAAACCAAGTTTCAGTTTAGGTTTCTCCGATGAAATGTATAAAATGTTGAAGAATTTTCGAAATTTTGAGAAACGTTCGAAATTTAGAAAAAAAAACTTTCCAAATTTAGGAGAACCATGGCAATTTTGAAAAAGATCCGCAAATTTTGGAAAATATGTAACAACGCTCAGCTAACTTTACAAAACCAAGCTGCCAAACCCCGCGTGTTTAATAGTCAATAGTAATTTTATTACGGCAACATAGTTGGAGACACACCCCCAATTATCGATGCATTAGCGTCCCATTAAAAGCGTACAAAGTAATCCATTTTACTTTTAGTTGTTAGTAGAAACCCTAATACTCGATATTTGCAATGGATGTGATCATGAAAGTGTCATGCATCGAGAATTAGGGATTCTGCCTACACCTAAAAGTAAAATGGATAAATCCATAAAGGTCTCCAAAGTGTTTGCAGAAGTAACACTAAACGAAATTGTTATAAATTCATTAAAATTTAGAAGAGCCAAATTGATATAAATATGCATCAGGTACATTATACTAGATATGAATAGCAGCTTGTTAATTATTAATTTATCCATTTCCTAATTGGTGATAAATCATTAGCTCCGCAGTAGGCATGACAAATGAAGTCCAATTAACAATTAACTCTATATAAATGTAGGCCTATATATGGTGGAGCTTTTTCATAGTTTCGTCAAACAAAAAAATTTCGCTCCGATTAGGAAAATTCTGATACTTTCCAAAATTAAAAGTTTATTAAATGGGATTTGTTGAAGAACATTCTCAAATTCTTTCCCAGTATAAACCAAACTCAATGTTTTGTTACTTAATTGGGACAATCAAACGTCTCCATAATGAATTACAGGGTAAACAAAGTTGGTCTTATTATTACACCCTGTCAGATTCGATCTTTTTTACTAAAAACGGATATTTTGAAAACTATCTAATATAAACTTTGTACGGAGAATACTTTTTAATTCTTTGTTTTTATGTGGAAATAAACGGTAGCGAGGTTTATCTGTTGATGTTTAGCATGTGTACGTACTGCTTCCAAAGAACTATTCTGTCATGAAATTTGTATGCTTTTTAGGGGTTCTCGCCTTGCACCTGGTAAATGCTAGCGATGAGAAAAGCCACACTCATGATAGTGTTCATATATTATCAAAGGCTTTGATAAAAATGTATCATTCCGACGAACCCATCGCAACAGCCCCTGTAAACTGCAATAGTAGTGGTACTACATGGGCTACTGGAAAAACATTTTTCAGGTAGCACAACCTGTATTGAGAATAATTTTAGTTGTATTCTTTCGCAATAACGTTTACAACCCCTTACGTTAACTATATTCGGTAGTCACATAATAAAGGAAACACTGCAGTTTGGAGAAACTGGATACGTGGGATTCGACGAAAATGGAGATCGATTTGGCGCAGCATACGAAATTACCAATGTTGCCGAAGGGAAGCAAGTGGTTGTTGGACTTTACCAATATTCGAGAGTAAGATTAATCCAATCATTTACAAAATTATAAGCTATCTTATTGCAGGACAACTAGCTGTCCAATTTTAATTTTACTTGACTTTGATTGGTTTTTAAGTTAGTAACTCCGAATAAAATGGAACTCCAGCTCCAAGATAATCAAATCGTTTGGCCAGGGAGCACGAAAACAAAACCAGAGGGCTTCATCATTCCGTCGAATCTCAGGGTAAGATTTAATTTTAACCTAAGAAGAACCGTATTGTACATTTTCTTAACGCACGTGGAACCTTCAAATACACGTGACTCTATATAACTTTGTTGAATCTCTGTTAGGTTGTAACTTTAAGCGATTCTCCTTTCGTTTGGAGACGGCCAATTAGTAAAGATGGCTCTTGTGACACTGCTAACAACGAAATTCGTTGTCCACTTTACAACAGCACAAACGAAGGTTAGATCGATTATTATGGAAAATGACTACCGGTCAATACGTTGATTTACAGTGTACTTCCTTTAAGGAATTTGAAGTTATGTCGTGTGTACTGTGTACAGTATAGATAGAGCTAAGAGCTGAAACTTCGACATTTTACTTGTGCAACATGCAAGAACAGAGAAATGAGAGAGAATTATGAAGCCAGTTTACATTTTTTTTATTTCTGGCTATAAAATTATAATTAGAGAAATGTGGTACACAATTAATGCTTGCGATCCTCTGATTAGGCGGAACTCAAATTTACTCAAATCGAATAGCTCGGCGTTGAACATATGAAGTTAAATAAAATAAGGTTGTGGTTGGAACTACACGTATAAAGAATCTCGCAACAGTAAATGAATTAAATAACCACTTGCAAATAGAAAAAATGTAGTTTTTTATGACACGATTCCACAATATGATAAGCAAATGTCTTGAATATTTAAACTTAAATGTTCATATTTATGATTTAAATAAAAAGAATTAACGATTCATAAATGCTACGGACAATAATTAACAAATAATTTGAAATACAGTTTATTTTAACGTTACTTTTTTTAAATAATTTTTAGAAATACCCCCGCTCTAGTCCATCCAAATAGTACAATTTCACTTTTATAAACTCATTCGACCACACATTTTATTATTTTTATTTTAGAAAACTCGAAGTATTATTGTTGCTTTGGCTATTGCATCGATCTATTAAAAAAACTGTCAGAGAAAATTAATTTCACATACAGTGTTCAGCTAGGAGAAGATGGAAAATATGGGAGTCATAATAAGGTCAAAATTTGAATTGGTTAAAAGCACGCACCAAACAACAGTTTAAAATGAAATTTCTGAAGTGCTTCTTGTAATACAGATTAATGGCTCGGACAAAAAAGAGTGGGATGGCCTTATTGGTGAGCTCGTGAACGATAGGGCCGATATGATCGTGGCCCCTTTGACTATCAATCAAGAACGGTCTCAGGCTGTTGAATTTTCCAAACCATTTAAATACCAGGGCATCACCATTTTGGAGAAAAAAGTAATTGATACAACTCATTATTGCGATGCAGTTTATTTCCTGCACCAGCTTGACAACTCGTTTTCTGTTTCATTGTAGCATTCGAAAAGTTCAACTCTGGTTTCATTCCTTCAGCCATTTCAAGACACCCTGTGGATTTTGGTGATGGTATCTGTGCACGTTGTAGCACTTGTACTGTATTTACTAGATCGCTTTAGTCCTTTTGGGCGTTTCAAATTGGGTAACAATGATTCTACGGAAGAAGATGCCTTGAACCTTTCGAGTGCAATTTGGTTTGCTTGGGGTGTGTTATTAAACAGTGGAATTGGTGAAGGTGAGCATACATGTACATTGTCACTTACGCAAATATCGTTGCAAAATTTACGAATATGAGCGTGTTTGAAAAATAGCTGATACTTCTGTATATGCAGGTTAAATGCTTTTATATGCGTTATTAAGGCGTAATTCTTTAATAACAGTTGAAGATTAACACAACGTCTAAATTGTATTATCGTTAGGCATGTATTTTTATATCTTTAAAAAGTCAAACTATTTTTTTTTTCGGTAACTACACAGTATGGTAATTATGCTAATTAAGTAACGGTATTTAAAGTTTTAGAGAAGAAATAAACAAGTTCAAAATCCTGATTTTATTCAATTATGCCTTATAAAGGTAGATAAAAATACAATATTTTACTGTGTAAATACTAGCTCCTGACTTTGATAATCTCATTTTCTTTCAACATTTGCCTAGACTATAAAATGTGAATTAAGGATTCATTAGTATACTGTATTTCGGGCATGAAGTTAAATAAATCTTGTACAATGAAAAACTATTAACAGTTATGGACGTAATAACAATAATGTTGTATTTATCTTTTCAGGTACGCCACGCAGTTTCAGTGCAAGAGTATTAGGAATGGTCTGGGCCGGTTTTGCAATGATAATCGTCGCCTCTTATACTGCTAATTTGGCAGCTTTTCTTGTGCTCGAAAGGCCAGAAACAAGTTTATCTGGTATCAATGATGCAAGGGCATGTATTAACCTTTTATCTTTTTTTGAAACATTATCTCCTCGAATGCTACAATTTTTAAAGTCAGTTTTGTTAAAATTAATATGTACAGTTTATTGATGCACTATTTTAGCTTTTTGAAATATTGAGTTTATACTGAGCAAATTTAATCTAAAATTTTTTTCATTTTTGAAAATTAAGAAAAATTTTGAATTCCAAATGTCGGGCGAATAATTTTACAATAGAAGAAAATACAAGCTTGTACTGCAGTATGTCGATATGCTGCACCGGCCTAGTTTTGAGTTTGAGTTTTGGGTTTAAATTGGGTCCTTAATTTGTAATTTATCACAGCTTAGAAATCCAATGGAAAATTTCACATATGCTACCGTTAAAGGTAGCGCAGTAGATATGTACTTTCGGCGACAAGTCGAGCTTTCTAACATGTACAGAACAATGGAAGGAAATAACTATGACAGTGCTGAAGAAGCCATTGCTGCTGTTAAATCAGGGTATGGGTTTGTCATCTAAGCATCCAATGTATTGAATAAGTAATAAATAGACATAATAAATGCGTAAAATTTCTTTCACAGAAAACTGAAAGCATTCATATGGGATTCATCACGATTGGAGTATGAGGCGTCTCAAGACTGTGATTTAGTAACTGCAGGGGAATTGTTTGGGCGCTCAGGATATGGAATTGCATTACAAAAAAATAGCCAGTGGGCAGAACTGGTAACCTTAAGCATTTTAAATTTTCATGAAAGTAAGAATTGTCGGTATATAATTCGTCATTAAATATACGTGTAGTTGCATGAAAGTAATTTTAATCGTGCACGGGTTAGATGGCTTCATGGAAGATTTGGATGATCGGTGGATCCTACAAAGTAGCAATGAAAAATGCCAACACAATGAGAAAGCTCCAGCGACTTTAGGCCTGAAAAATATGGCAGGTAAAAAACAAATCAAATTAATTTTAATTATTTTTTATTAAATAATTCTCTGAACTGAAATGGAAGGCATTAATTTTTCAATCATGTTTATATTTTTTGAGTATAATAATACAGTATTTGAGTCTCAGGTTTTGCTGAAACTGTCCCTATTTTAACCCTAATTAATCAAAGTTCTGTGTCCAGTGCAAACCCTCTTCAGGTATATACAGTAGCCTGTACAGCGTGAGTAAAAAGTCTCTTTCTCCCCCCAAAATCAACAGAATGGATATGGGGAACATATAGTAACTATAGCATAGGGTGCGGAATGCAATGGTATCCAAACCATTTGGCCCAAGGTCCATTTCAATGGATTTTAGGTCCTGTGTCTTAAACGGTAATAGCTACAAAGAAAACGTAAATTAGAAAGTTGTAGGGCGTCGAAAAGTTACTTTAATGGCTCCATTTGCAACATTTAATTATCGATCGCCATAAAACAAATGACTTCAGGGCTTCTTGTATGTTTGCACCCATGCATAACACCCCTGCATGGGTGCAAACATACAAGAAGCCCAGAAGTCATTTGTTTTTTGGCGATCGATAATTAAATGATGCGAATGGAGCCATTAAACTAATATTTCGACACCCTACAACTTTCTAATTGACTTAATTTCTAGTTAGCTATTACCGTTTAAGAGATAGGACCTAAAGGCCCTTGAAATGGGCCTTGGGACCAAATGGTTTGAGCACCATTCCATTCCGCACCCTATGGTTACTATATGTTCCCCATATCCGATTTTTCATACTTGCACCCATTCTGTTGATTTTTTTGGGGGGAAAAAGAGACTTTTTACTCACGCTGTATAATCCACAAGATGGCAAATAACTTTGAATTGTGAATTTCATATTCATAAAATTTAAAACTCCTGCTCTGTAAATTAAAAACATACTTATAATTTCAAAAAGCGCCATCTAGGGACCAACACATGCAGCAGGCCAAAAATATGGTTGAAATAAATGTAAAATTAATTTGTCGGAAATTTAAAAATGTGAAATTTATTTATTATTCATAGCAGACTGAAAACAGTGCTGCTTTTGTGATGTGCATACGCTGTAAAAATTCATAATCTTCGCCACTCTATTTAGAAGATAACATTTTACTTTTTAACCCTATCACTGTCGCATTATGATTCCCTTATCCAAACTTTTTGAAACTTTGGAAAATGAAACAATATATTATTACTAAGTTTTGTGAATTTTCTCAGATTTTTATATTAAAAATTAAAAGTGTTACGAAATGACCTAATTAAATTTCAACATGACGTAACAATGGCATAATTTGTGCAAATTACTTTTTTTATGACATTTTTTTAATCTACATGACGTGATTTATTAGATTGATGCAAAAAAATTTACTTAAAAGTATAATAAATTAGCCTATAACCGCTAATTTTTTGTATATGTGGCTCCATGTTTTCAAAATGCTATAATTTCCAAAAAAAAATGCTAGTAGGATGAATTGCAAGCCTGCATTCGTAAGAGGGGCTTTTCCTCTAAACACTGAAGCATTGCAGTGCAACCAAAAGTCATTTTTTAAGGCGCTATAATGTTTTAAACATGTGGGACAGATTTGGGACACTGTGAATGAAAGGGTTAAGCCTCGATCCAAGGTCGAGAATGCAGGAGAGAGGGGGGTACTAAATCGGAGATATAGACAATAGAGAGACGCTCGGCACATCTTGACCCTTCCGCCCATCTTGAGAAGTTGCGACAGGCAGACTCGTGGCTCCCTCTCTCGCTGCTTTTCTTTTCATTCCCATCTGGTATTATGGGCCTGTCCACTTTGACCCGAAGCGTGGGCTGCGAACGGGCACGGGTGCTGGGTTCCCCCATGCCGGACTTCGGTCCGAGGTTAACACCCAAATTGGGTTTGGAGAGCCTAGCATCTGCGTCCGGAGGAACCGAACCACCTTGAAAAGGTGAAAATGATACTTCAGTTAATTGTGGTCAGATCTTCGACAGGTTCGAGTAACTACTCCCTGTCTTCATTGTGTCCGGTCAATCAAGACACCCCCCCCTCATTCGGACGTCCGAAACTGAAAAAAAATTGTATTCGGAAAATTTTGAAAGTTTTAAAATTTGTACTGGGAAAATTTAAAAGTTTGAAGGCCCGGAGCTTTTAAGTTCTCAGGGTGGCCACAGGTCAGGGAAAAGTCAGGGGAAAAAATCGTGGTATGGGAAGTCATGGAAATGTCAGGGAAATTTGTGAGTGGCCAGGGAAATTTTCCCAAATAAAAGCAAAATGTTATCCCTGCACTCAGTCTGCTGGCAGCTTCATCCCCAATTCTCTTCAGTTCACCCTAGAATTTCCCAGCTAGACTCGTAACAATATCTAGTGTTTTGCCAAGCTTCTCATTGCAATTGTTATTTTTTTTTCATTATGATAAAAAAATTGATATGGATTAACGAGTAAGTTTTAATCAGGGAATTTTTGATTTTAGTCAGGCAAAAGTCAGGGAAATTATAAAGGAAAATTGTGTGGCCACCCTGGTTCTGACTTTTCCAGGTTTTCCAGGACTGGAGGTACCCTGTTTACTGACCCACCTATGCGATATTGCGCTCAATTTCTTTTTCACTTTGGGAACTGATTTTGAGTTTTTTATCGAGTGGACGTCCGAGTTGATCATATCCCCCTCCCCCTGTCCACATAGCGCTGTAGAGTATTAATTTGAATTGTGAATTGAATAAACTCCGTTATAATTATTGTAGAGCAGAACAAAAAAACGTTTCATTTCTCCGCTCACATCGTTGCTGAAACAGGGCTCCCCCAGACCTGGAAAACCTGGAAAAGTCAGGAAAGGGTCAGGGAAGAATGGTTTAGCTTGAAAAAGTCAGGGAAATTCAACGCAGTCATGGCGACTGAGGGTCCATTTTCCAAGTATTAATTTTCAAAATTTTCCACGTTTTCCGAGTACAAATTAGCAAAAGTTCCCACGTTTTCCATGTACGAATTTGCCCAATTTCCCACGTTTTCTGAGTACAAATTTGGCAAATTTTCCACGTTTTCCTAGTACAAATTTGCAAAATTTCCC
>JAQGAO010007453.1:0-11287 GCA_034697705.1 Ommatoiulus sabulosus
TTATTAGGCCAGAAATGGCCATAAATTAGCAAATTCTACCAGTATAGGAGGGTGTTCAAATACTTTTTTTGCCATGAAATATTCGTTTCTATTCATTAAAAATGAACATATTTATTTTTTAAAAATTCTGACTGTTGTTACATAATCCATGTACTATAAGTGTTATTATAAATGTAGCTTTAAAAATCGTCACCACTTATTTTTTCAGAAAACAGCAATTTTCATACTGTTCAAATACTTTTTTCGATCACTGTAGGTCCTGTGGAAATAGAGGGTCGAGAAGATTTGTGGCACTGGAGACGAGCTTTCCAAAATGTATTTTTAAAATACATGTACTGTACATGCATTGGACTTTCCCTGTACACTATTCACTACAGTCTCTTTTTAAATGTCTCCCTTCATCCCAATGATCCCAATGCTTTTACCATGATTTGAATGCGTCCTTAAAGTCCTTTTCCGTGTGCACCAGAGATGTCAGCAACTCCCACAGTTCGTTTTTGTTATCCGCTTCCGTATCAACTCGTCGTACCCTCAACTTTATCCTGCGAAATTATAGCATTTCAATTAATTGTGCACATGTATTACAATTATAGCTTTCATCTTATACATGTAAAAGCATGCACGTCTGAATGTTTTCTACTATGGTCGATTTAATTATTTTTGATTTTAACCTAACTCGTAAATTGTTTTAATTTCCGCGCAATTTTGGACAACTGGACATGTCCTCCTTTAAAGTAATTTTATGCGAATCGAGTTTGGTTATTGTTTAACAGTTAGCTGTTGTGTGAATACCAAGTTGATGCTGCTGGACAGTGATGCCCTTGAGAAAATGACCTTGCATCATTGACGTTTTTCGCCTTTTTGATTGGTTGCCCGCTATCGTACTAAATTTTGCATATTTATTGTCAGATCTGATAACACTAATTGATAACCGAAAGGAATTTGTCCGCAAACATTCTTCCGCCGTGATTGGTCATACGTATTTCTTAGAATCGTTATTATCAATTTTAATTGGTATTTACATGTACTGTATATGAATGGTCAAGCTTAATTGAGGCTTGGTAAAACGACAGTCGGCAATTTTAATGATACTTTTATGGGGAACAATTAGAAATATTAATCAATAACTTATTTAATAAATACATGTACGAAAAACATTAACAGAAAATGCAAACTCTTATACTGTAGGTGTGTTATAATATACAGTAGGGTTGCGCCAGGCAGTCTTTGAGTATTCTATACTGTACGATTAAAACAAGTTTAAGTTTTCCTCAAATAATCTACAGTGATAAAAAAAAAGTATTTGAACAGTATGAAAATTGCTGTTTTCTGAAAAATAAAGTTGTGGAGATTTTCAGGGTTTCAGGGTTTTTCAGGGCAAATCTAACAACCTTTTCTCTTTTTCCCTCACAGATAGTTTACACGGATTGCTTGTTCTGAGTTTGTTTATGCCTTATCTCAGGGTTTCTTAACCTGGGGTCCATGGTTAGGTACTGGGGGTCCACGAAGACGTTAAAAATAATAATACTGTATAACAGGGTTCCTCCAGACCTGGAAAAGTCAGGGAAGAATGGTTTAGTTTGAAAAAGTCAGGGAAACTCAACGCAGTCATGGCGATCTAAAATTAATACTTCTACAAGGTTAGCTCAGGGCAATTTTTCCAAGTAGAACTTTGCAAAATTTTCCACGTTTTCCATGTACCAATTTACACAATTTCCCACGTTTTCTGAATATTAATTTGCAAAATTTCCACGTTTTTTGAGTACAAATTTGCAAAATTTCTGACGTTTTCCTAATACAAATTTGCAAAATTTCCCACGTTTTCCGAATAGAAATTTGCAAAATTTTTCACGTTTTCCGAGTTCAAATTAGTAAAATTTTCCACGTTTTCCATGTACAAATTTACACAATTTCCTGCTTTTTTTGAGTATTAGTTTGCGAAATTTTCCTCGTTTTTTGAGTACAAATTTGCAAAATTTTCCACGTTTTTCTAGTACTTTTTTGCAAAATTTCCCACGTTATCCGAGTAGAAATTTGCAAAATTTCCCACGTTATCCGAGTAGAAATTTGCACAATTGGTCACGTTTTCTGAGTACAAATTAGCAAAATTGTCCACGTTTTCCGTTGACAAATTAGCAAAATTGTCCACGTTTTCCATTGAAAAATTTTCAAAATTCTCTAGTTTTCCGAGGACAAAATTGCAAAATTTCTTACTTTTTCTGAGCACAAATTTGTAACATTTTCCGAATACAAAATTTTCCCATTTTAAAAAATTTTCACGCAATTTTTTTTAATCTTTAAAAAAATGTCTATGTTAATTTTCAAAATTGTCCTTAGTAAATTAAAAAAAATATTTTCCAGTGTCAATTTTGGAAAATAGGTACATTTTTCACGTTGTCATTGGTCAGGGAAATTTTTTTCAAACCTGGAAAAGTCAGGGAAGTTGAAAATAAAATTTCTGGGGGAACCCTGTAAAAACGGTAATTGAAATGACGTCATTTATGACCAAAAACTGAGAATTTAGTTTAAAAAAAAGGCATTTTTTTTGCTGGATAACTCACGTAACTTTTGGTTATGGTTACTGTTGGTCACTGATAACTAAATTTATGTCACGTACATTGCTACGAATAAACTGTTTTCATATTTTTTTGTCTATTTTCATTCGTACATATCTTACGTAATCGTTTGTCATTCGTGTAGTGAAAATGACGGAGACTCCGAGTCGCAAATTTTACGCACAGTATCCGTTCGAACCTACTCCGTTGTTGCACATCGCGGTGAAAGAACACAACATAGAGAAGATGTGTCAACTCTTGAGTCAAGGAGATGACGTCAACCAGATGACAATGTTTAGACAAACGCCTCTGCATATTGCAGCCTCTGAAGGAACCTCTTTAGGTGAGTCAATGTCAATCAGTTATAGCTAGAGCTTAGGTGGTGGAACGTTGGAGCGTTTCACAAAAATGGAACTTTTTTCGCGTCTAATTCCCTCTCGCTCCAGGCATTCGTTTAGTTCATCTCTCGGTTTACTCTTTCAGAAATGGTTAAAATGCTGGTAGGAGCCGGAGCTGATGTCAATTGTCGCAACGTAATTAAGTTCACGCCTCTTATGTACGCTTGCCTCGAAGGCCATTTCAGCATCGGCAGGTACTTGGTGTTTAGCGGCGCGGATTTGAACGCTCGCGATCGTTATGGCACGACGCCTCTTCTGTACGCCATCCGTGCCAGATTCTTAAGCAAACAGCTCATCTCCTTAATGCTGAGAGAAAAGGCCTGCGTCAACGGCTGTGACTCGGATGGAGAGACTCCTCTCCACGCCATCATCGAAAGACAAGATATATTTCATGACGACGCCACGTGGGATGTTCTCGAGCTTCTGCTTTCTTACCCTGTCGATATCAATGCCAAGAAAGATTTAGACGGTGCCACGCCACTACTTAGAGCCGTGCGCTGCGATGATCGTAAATCGGCGCTGATGTTGATCAAGGCTGGCTGCGAGGTGGACATCGCGGATCGTTCGGGCAGGGTGCCCATGTCTCACGCCATCGAGGGGAAACTCTATCCTCTCGTGGAGCTGCTCTTGGCGGCCGGTGAACGGATGCCACGTGGAGACTGGATGGACATGAAAAGTTCGCTGGAGAGTGAGGATCCCTCGATGTTGAAGCGCTTGCTGGCTGTGGGTGCCGAGCGTCCGAAGTTGTCCATCATGTGCAGAAGGGCCTTCTACGATCACTACGGGACCCAGACTCGGAATCGCATCGACGAGTTGCCCTTGCCCCCGTTTATCAAGAGGTATATTTCTTACGAAATCTTGTGAGATGGACAATGACGAGATGTTTTCTCGCGATACTTGTGACTATTACCTATTTTTTTGCAAATTTTTTGATTTAACTCGTTTTTGCAAGTGAAGTTAATAACAGTGCAGCATGAGTCTCACCACGTCGCCTCTTGTATGCCATTCTTCATTCGAGTCTCGATGAGTAATAAAATACTCTGAAACTGAGGATTGGACTCTATGAATTTGTTCCGAAAAGTGTTGGCTGAAAGGTAATGCGCTAAGGTCTTGTATTTCGATTTTCTAGACTTTGATGATTCAAAGTTTCTTCCAAAATAACACACCGACTCCAGGATACCCCCAGACCTGGTTAACCTGGAAAAGTCAGAGAACTTAAAAATGTGTGGTGAAGTCATAGGATAGTCAGGAAAGAATGACTTACTTTGAAAAAGTCAGGGAAATTCAAGGTAAAGGTTATATCATAGCTCATTCGCAAACTTTTAACTTTTTCCAGTATTAATTAATTTTTTAAATTTTCCACCTTTACAAAAGTTTATATGTTTTCGATCCCCAAACTCAAATTTGTAAATTTTCAAGACAAAAATGTCACGTTATTTTTGGATAATTTTCAAAATTTTCATTAATAAGCCATGGAAGGCTGGATGGACGTATAATTTCTGCTCGAAAGCGAGGATTCGTCGATGCCAAAGCGATTGCTGGCCGTGTGTGCCGGATGTCCGAAGTTGTTTATCATGTACAGAAGGACCTTCTACGATCACTACGGAACCCAGGCTCGGAATCAGATCAAGAATCAGTTCATGCCATCATTCATCGGAAGGTATTTTTCATTTGAAATCATGTAAGATGGACACCGGTGCCCCCAAAGAGGAATGCCGCCGTGCCTTCTCCCTACAGTCTTGAATTTCGGTGTTCTCAAAGTCAGCATCACTGAACCGAAACTATACAGATGATACGTTTTGACTGAAACGACAGGCGTTTCTTCGAAAGTCGAAATTATCGATTATTTTCTCGAAGTTGTCTAAGAATTCTGAGAATCGTGAGAGATGGCTTTATAGAAAGTTTTTTGTTTGTTTTTGAAAGATGTGCCAAGATTGCTGATTGCTTTGATTGCTGGCCACACTGCGTACTGGGTCAGTTGACGTGCTGTGCAACATGTTCGTGTTTGGGGTGGTTTTATTTTTTCTTGCAAACGTACTTTATGAATGGCCCCTGTACGATGATGCTTTCGAGGGCTAGGCGCACGTATAATTCGAAATGTTGCGTCATCCGATTGAGATTCAAAACAGTTGAGTACACGTGTTGCTGCGTACTTGCTCTATTTTTTATAATTTTAGGACATTTAATTCGCAGTTTTCGTTTGTCTTCTAATTTTGAATTCCAACGAAAGGCACAGTCACAGTATACAGGTACGTTATGGTCAGTGGTCACTTCGAATGACCATTTCATGAATGACTTAATTCGTTCAGACCCCCTAGTCCAGTGGTCATTTGGAATGCCCACTTTCAAAGTCCATTATAATTCAGTGGTCAATTTAGTTGATCACTTTTAAAAGTCGATTTCAATTTAGTGGTCACTTTGGTTGACCACTTCCAAATCCAGTATAATTCAGTGGTCATTTTTAAGGACCACTTCTAAAGTTCAGTTTAATTCAGTGGTCACTTTGCTTGACCACTTCCAAATCCAGTATAATTCAGTGGTCATTTTTAAGGACCACTTCCAAAGTTCAGTTTAATTCAGTGGTCACTTTGCTTGACAACTTACAAATCCAGTATAATTCAGTGGTCATTTTTAAGGACCACTTTCAAAGTTCAGTTTGATTCAGTGATCTCTTGGAATGAGTGTGCATGTGCAGTGGCTCTACTGAAAAGGATACGCTTATGTTAGACAGATCTCAATTCCAATAAGAACGGATTTTTAAAATTGACGGTAACTGTTCGTGGCCACTTTTAATGTCTGTCCCTCGAGTGACAGATGTGACTCCATGTAGGGTTCCTCGGAACAGGACGCTTTCTCGTTCCTTGAAATGTGTCGTTGATTCTCTCATTTCTTCGGTTTATATTCGTCTAATTTTGAGATTTCTTTAGTCCTAAAATGAAGACGCAGAGGGATCGCGTATTCGACCTATTGTTTGTGCATTCCGATTTCAACCCGTTGCACATTGCGGTGAAATATGGCCACGTGGAGACGGTGTCTCAACTCCTGAGTCATGGAGCCGACGCCAACAAGTTTACAACGCGTGAAAGACGAACACCGTTGCATGTGGCCTCTGCAGGAAGCTCTTTAGGCAAGTCAAATCTCGAAAGAGCAGCGCGCGATGCATGATGGCATTTTGATGCGGTTTTGGAATGATTCCATTCGTGATGAATTGGAAACGTCTCACATTCCTCGTAAACCACGGAAGGCGAGCGTTCCATGACAAACACAGAAGGGGATCGTTCAGTGAAAGCCGCAGAAGAGAGGCGTTACGTGAAACCGCGGAAGCGGATCATCGTGGCATGCGTGGAACACGATCGTTCTTGCGGCTCGCATTGCAAAAACCCGTAATAGTCTGCGTTTCTTCTTATTCAGTAATGGCATGTCTTTGTCCGTCTAAAATTAAAACTGCATCTCTTGTCCTGCAAAAATTATTTGATAATTCCCTCTTGCTCCAGCCATTTGTTGAGCTCAATGTCCTGGGTTACATTTTCAGAAATTGTCAAAATGCTGGTCGATGCCGGAGCCGATGTAAATTCTCGCGATGAAGATGGGAGGACGCCTCTTATAATCGCTTGCAAGGTTGGCCGAGAGACCATCGGCAAATACCTGCTGGAGAGAGG
Organism: Ommatoiulus sabulosus; assembly: GCA_034697705.1. Classification (NCBI taxonomy): domain Eukaryota; kingdom Metazoa; phylum Arthropoda; class Diplopoda; order Julida; family Julidae; genus Ommatoiulus; species Ommatoiulus sabulosus. Next base: position 6,613 of record JAQGAO010007453.1, read on the forward strand.
CGCGGCGGTGAATGCGCACTGTCCTCTTGGCAAGACACCTTTGATGTACGCCATTGGCATCAACCTCTGTGGCGTGTCATTCATCTCCGACCTGCTGCGGGCTGGGGCCTGCATTAACAAATGTGATCACTTTGGCATGACGCCGCTTCATGCTGCCGTCAGAAGTTTGAGAAGCCATTTGGACAAGCGGGATATCCTGCAGCTTCTACTGACTTACCCGTGCAACATCGATGCAGCGGATATTTCCGGCACCACGGCGCTACATTTAGCCGAGCATAACAACGATCTAAAAGTAGCGCTGATGTTGATCAAGGCTGGTTGCAAGTTGGAAGTCGAGGATTGTTATGCCTTGACACCAGTAGCTTACGCCATATTGGGCAACAACGAAAATCTTTTGGAAATATTCTTGGCGGCCGGCGCTCGTGTCTCACGTAGCGACTTGCTGAAAGTCAAAGTAGGCATGTCGAAAGATCCGGCAAAATGGGAACGCGTCCTGGCCTCGTGCAGCGAATGTCCGAGATTGTCCCAAATATGCAGGAGGCGCTTCATCGACCACTACGGGACCAAGGCCCGGAATTGCATCGAGAAGCTGCCGCTGCCCTCGTTGATCAAAAAGTACCTTTATTTCGAAATCTTGTAGCAGACAACGACGAGATGTCGTCCGGCGATGGTTTTCACTTTTACGGTCCCCAACAACCACATTTTTCACAACGCAGGAGAAATCTCGCGGCGTCCTTTGTACGCACCATATCGGAGACTCGAGCAATAAAATGGACACCGACGAGATGTCGCCTCTTGATACTCGTGACTATTATCCTTTATTTTTGTAAATTTTTCGATTAAACTCTTTTTTGGAAGTTAAGATAAGAAACAGAGTTTGAATTAATGTCTCGCATTTCGATTTTCGTTACTTTCATTTTCCAAAGTTTCTTCCATAAGGGCACACCGACTGCAGGGTATCCCCAGACTCGCAAAACTTGGAAAAGTCAAGGAACTTAATAATGTGTGGAAAAGTCAGAGAATAGACAGGAAATTAAACGTAGGTTAGATCAGACCCCATTTGTAAACTCGCGCATCTTTACAAAAGTTAATTTCCACGTTTTCCCCAAACGCAATCTTATAAAATTTCCCACTATTTTTTTGGATAATTTTCAAATTGTCATTTAGAAAATTTTTACAAAATCGTGGATTTTTAAAAAAGTCAGGGTAACTAAATAGCATATTATCAAGTTGATTTGCTGGACTCATTCTCGGAATCCCAGAACCAAAACTACGAATCAACTTTTTTTTTATTAAGAAAGACCGGCGCGTAGATATTGATTATGTTTTAAAAATTTCGTGAGAATCCGAGTGATGAAAAATGATTGTTAAAAGAGCATTTACATTCAGTCATTTTATGAATGGCCCTCTATGCTAGCTAGACACGGGTACGATGCGAAATATCGCATCAGCTGACATCTGATTCAAAGCTGAAAACTGCACGTTTTCTGTGTCTTTCCTCGATCTTGATCTGTTTCCCAAAATATTTCACGAGAGAAAAAGTATTCTGCAAAAGTCCAACGAAATTAAGGTACGTGGCTCCACTCGACAGAAAACTAAAACTTTAGTACGTCGGTATTTACGTTACAGACGATGAAAAGTTTATTTTTTTGGTAAGCTCGCAACGTGGGTAACTCATGGAAGTAGATCATATTTTTACTTATATTTACACGGACAATTAATTGTCATGCTGAAAAACGTTTAAAGATCTATGACAGACATAATTCTTTTTTTCAATTATATTCATTTGTTTAGCTCCTATATTCAGCTGAACAACAGCCTTCTTAGCACGCAGTCTATGGACATAGCAAGAGCATTTGCTTCCCATATCCAAAGCATATCCCCTCATTTGTTTGAGGAAATGCTTCGGAGGAGCCTCCCCTGGCTCCGAGTATAAATGGGCTCGTACTCCGCAACCCAACACCCACTCTGGAATAACTAGCTTAAATTGAGCCTGTTTACTCTCTGGGACCTTCATTTTAAGCTTATAGTGTCAGCAGATAAAGTCAAAGTATCATCATGCATTATATACATATGCTCAGAAGTAGAGCATATGCTCATTTTTATATTACCATCTTGTACTTATTAAGGGATGTTATTTTCAGTTGTTTTCCACCAATAAATCCATAATAATATTACTCGACATATTGTGTTCTGAGAGGGCGAATACTGCAAGATGTCCCCAATACTGTAAATGTGCGGTATTGCTGTGGTTAAAAATAAAATGTTACGATACTTATTGATTTTTTCTTGCAGGTCCGGAACTGACAATGTAATCCAGATCAGGAGGTGCGCGAAGGACCGACACGAGGTGATTTATCGATATAACTCGGATTTATTCGAAACGCAAACTGGGGAATAAATCCCTGGAGTAAATAGGTACAGGTAGTGTTGCGTAAAAGGGGCCTGGGCAAAATAACGGTAATATGATGAAGTAAATTTATTCCAGATTGACACGTAGCCTAAGGTACGGCTATTTAATGAGGTACGATACACCTGGTTTAAAGATGTTACATGTAGTAGGAGCCAGGAAGTGACTCCCCCGGAGCATGCTCACCACCAATAGGAGGCTCCTTTGGGAATGTAAACAAACTCGTGCCCATGCTACGCCGCACTTACGCTGCGTAACATTTGCGGTGCGGCTGATGGGCAACGTGGCGAGTGCTACGAAGGGAAAAGGAAGTGCGGCATTGGGGATGGCAGCTGGCTAGAGCATTTTAGTGGTTTTCCGGTGATGAAAAATTTAAGGAAAACCTGTATAGATTAATACTATAAAAGTTGAAATTTATGGTACGTCAATAGAACGACCTTTGGATTATAGCGGCAGAACTGCAAGGAGTAAGAACCATAAGTATAAGAACATTTCATCCTAAAATATTAATCTATTCAATATCGGGGACCATTCTGTCACATCTACGTAATTACCTCACTTTGCGATACATTTCACATTTTCTTACGAAGGAAGTAATCTCTCGTGGCCGTTGCTACTGTATGTAGCGTGACAGCGACATCCTCTTAATTTAACTGCTTCGTAGCAAGAAGGGTGGAATTGCCACGGAGACACTAGGGTACTCCAAGACCTGGAAAAGTCAGGAAAGAATGCGTTATTTTCAAAAAGTCAGGGAAATTCAACAGATAGTCTTGTGGTTGCATTCCAAAATTATTGCTTCTACATGGTTAGCTCAGGATTCATTTTCTGAGTAAAAATTTGCAAAATTTTCCACGATTTTCAAGTACAAGTTTTGCAAACTTTTCCACGTTTTGTGAGTACATAATTTTTTTTTTATTTTTCTATATTAATTTGAAAAATTGTAAGAAGTAAATTTTGCCAAATACGTCAATTTTTGACATTGTCATTGGTCAGGGAAATTTTTTTAAAACCTGGAAAAGTCAGGGAAGTTGATCATGAAATTTCTGGGGGAACAATCTTTACCGTAGCAATGCCGTGGCAGCCTCCTCATTGGAGGATAGAGATGCCATGGTGGGGTTAGTTCTCAGCCAATAAATCAAAATATAAAAAGTTGTCCCGAGTTAATTTTGAAAAATTGTGGTTAACATGGGCTGTTTTGTTGGTCAGGGAAATTTTTTTTAAAACTGGGAAAACTCGGGGAATTTGTGGGGGGGGGAACCCTGTTACGTTTACTAAGGGTTGTATTTAACCTTTATTTCTATTAAAGTTAGCCAATCATTGTTTTTTTAACTGATGTTGGTGAATTGGTCATTGGTGCGGTGACATCCGTAACACTCCATCTAAATTATTTCCAAAAATGGACATAATGGAATTATAATAATTGTTCGCCCAGAAGCAATACAGCAGCCTTCTTGTAACGTTATGGAAATTTGATAAAAACGTGATGAAATTCGACCATGAGATGGCACCTGGTGTCCAGCTGACGTCTCATACATGTATATGAGCAGGTTTATAGTTTCAAAAATCTATGTAACGAGAAAAAGGAGTACGCCATATAAGACGGGTTTAAAAGTTATTTTCATTTTGTCAATTTGTGAAGTTTTACTGATGTCTCATCATTTACAGTATTCTTATGTTGAGCACTTTACGAGCAAGTAATGGTTCGAATGACGTGTTGAAGTGGCTCTGATGGTCACAGGTGGGCCAGTGGGCTGTTATGAGGTGTTTTTTAATAGTTTGCCAACTCGGTGAACATCTTTCGAGATTAGGCTTTGATTTAATTCCGTCATTATGAGGACAGTAATTACAGATGTCATCTATGATATAGTGGATCGGCTGACACGGGCTCGTACGTGGGTCCACTCGACTGAAAACTTAAAAGCGTTGATTGAAATGACGTCATTTATGACCAAAAAATGGGAATTCATATTAAAAAAAAGTCATTTTTTTGGCTGGATAACTCAGTAACGTTTCTTTATGGTTACTGTTGGTCTCTCTAATAACAATGTCATTTACATTGCTACGAATAGAATATTTTCGTAAATTTATGTGGTATTTTCTGTCTGTTTTCATTCGTACTTATCCTACGTAATAGTTTGTCATTCGTGTAGTGAAAATGACGTGGACTACGACTCATGAAGTCAACGAAATGGATCGGTACGAACCTCCTCCGTTGTTGCACATCGCGGCGAGAGAAGGCGACGTAGAGAAGATGTCTCAACTCTT
>JAQGAO010007454.1:0-11287 GCA_034697705.1 Ommatoiulus sabulosus
AAGTCAGGCAAAATTGTATGAAAAGTCAGGCAAAAATGAGAATAAAATGGACAAAAGTCAGGCAAGTCGATTTTTCAGATGTGGTGGCAACCCTGAATATAGCCTCAAATGCCCAATTCCCGGCTCCAAAATTTCAAGTTTTATTGCCAACATGTTCGGACCTCCTTCACATGTAGCCCGATCACCTGGTCAATCGTCTTCCGAACTGAAAGTGAGAGGATATAGCTGATAACTGAAAAAGTTATAACAGGAATCCCCCAGACCTGCATGGAAAATTCAGGGAACTTGAAAATTTCTGGTAAAGTCAGGGCGGAAACCCAACGTATTAATGTTAATTTGTCACAATCCAAAATTAATGCCTCTACGTTGTTAGTTCGGGGCCCATTTGCAAACTTTGTCACAAATTGCAGCACAAATTTTCGACAGTTTCAGAGGACAAAGTTGCAAAATTCTGACAGTTTCCATAGACAAACTTGCGAAATTTTCCACGTTTTCCAAGCATAAATTTTCCAAATTTTCCGCGTGTTCCGAGCACAGATTTATAAAATTTTCAATTGTCTAAAATTCGTACAATTTTGAACAGTTACCGAGGAGAAATTTTCAACAGATTCAGAGGAGTACAAAAAGGATTACAAATTTTCAGAATTTACATTTTTCCAAGTACAAATTTGCAAAAAATTTCAATATTATCCGAATACAAATATGTAAAATCTGCAAAAGCTTTTCATGCTAAATATCAGTGCAGAAAAGCGAGTTGCGAAATCGTGTATTTTATCGTTAATTGCCAGGGATTTTTTTTAAATTTATTTTTCATTTTTTTAAAAAAACCTGGAAATATCGGGAGTCCTTTTAGTACACATTTTTGATAGACGAACTAATTTCCAATTTCTGTCCTGGCGTATACGTTGATTTAATGTTTATTTTTCCGACGAACTCGTATAATTCTAATTTTCGGTTACTAAGAGCGAATTTTTGACTTCCCAAGCACTGGACGTTAAAAGATCCCAGTTCTTTTAGCGGGGAATTCCCAGGACATTTCCATTTATATTCGTACGGTACATGTAGTTATAATCACATGTTGCGTTTCGTTTAACCAATTAACATTCTTCGAAAACAGCTTGTGTTGGTAAACTATTGTGTTTCGTAAGATTGTGTAATTTATTTAACAGTAAGTAGGACTACATTAGTAATTTTTAATACTAATCATGTTTTCTCTAACTTTTTCTGATAATACTGTACATTAAGAACTATACGGTTGCCAACTACATGTACCTAATTTTGGCGTCAATTGGAGTTCAACTTAACGAGGTTTGTCATACACTACAAATAAAATGAAGAAATGGTGCGGAAAAATGCGCACCATATCCTTCCGTTATTCTAAATGTCACAACCTTTAGACTGCAAGTATTTTTAAACTTCTTTTACAGGCGTATAAATGGGAAATGGTGTGTTAATTCCAAAAAAGCAAACATTCGTATCCTAACAACAATTTTTTTTTCTGTTTAAAAAGCCCCACTCTCTTCCCTTTTATATGGTTCGGGAAGTTTTGGAACGTGAGGTGCTTCAGAACCAAAATGCCTGCTATCAGAAAGCAAACGTACTCTCATTGGGTACCATCTTGGTTTAAACATCACGTGTTGTCTGAAACTGCCATTCTTTGATGATCTTCTGAAGCAGCCCTCGTCCCGTACCCCCATCTTATTCAGGGTTCCCCCAGACCTGAAAAACCTGGAAAGGTCCAGGAAGAATGATTCATTTTGAAAAAGTCAGGGGAATTCAAAGTATTAATGTTGTCCCAATCCAAAATTAATGCTTTCGTTGGTTTACTCGGGGCCTATTTGCCAACTTTAAAAAAAAATTCCCAGGAAGAATTTGCAAAATTTTCAAAAGTTTCCGAGGAAAAACTTGAAAAATTGTCCACGTTTTCTGAGTACAGAGTTGCAATTTTTATTACGTTTTACGAGTACAAATTTGCAAAATGTTCAAAGTTTTCAGAGTGTAAATTTTCTAAAATTTTCAAACTTATCGTATTACAAATGCTCAAGATTTCCAACTACAAATTGGCAACATTTTCAACTGTTTTCGAGGACAGATTTGCATTACTTCCCACCTTTCCTGAAGACAAATTTTCAACTTTTCACGAGTACAAATTTTCAAAATTTTCTCATGCTAATTTTGTAAAATTTTCAAAAAATTTCAAAATTGCCATTACTAAATTAAATTTTTGCAAAATATTGAATGTTTTCCTACGTCGAATTTTGCAAAATCGTGAATAATATTGCCAGATGTCAATTTTGACATTTAAAGTATACTAGTATATAAAGCGTTATATTTCTATAAAATTATATACGAAAAATGGGTTATTTCGAAAATTTCAGCATTTCAATATACTAATCCCATCATTTATGTTGAGTACAGGGAAATTTATTTAAAAACCTGGAATCAGGGAAGTGGAATATAAAATTTCTGGGGAAACCCTAGCTAGCGTTATATGCAGGCCATTTTGTGCTCCCAGAAATTGAAGAAACCTTTCACTTTAATTTAATTATTCAAGTTGTTTTCTGCCTGATGGTTTTCAAACAAAAGCGAATGCTCGCTTTTTTGTTAGATAATTAACATACCTCATAAAATACTGTATATGGCTGGTTTCGTATTTGTTCTTCCAATCATTGCATGCAGCGGTAGCCCTTGAGCTATCTCAAGAAGTTGATAGGCGCAATAATTAGCAGTTCAAACTATAATTCCAGCTCCTTTTTTGATTTTTTTTTAAATTGGTATCACGCGATTCTTATCGATTTTACGTTGCGCCGTTGTCTGCAACACATTGGAAAGTTACGTTGTTTCAGTTATCGATTTTGCAGCATGACTTCATTAGTTTTTCGTGAGGATAATAGCAAAACGTTTTGCCTTGGCCGGAGGATGTCTTCGCCGCAAATCTCCAGAAAAATCCTTTTTTTTGTGGGCGCATTTCACGTAATGCCTATTACTTTGCCGCCGGGATAACCTTTGTGGATATGAATTGCCTATAAAAATAACCAGCGGAGGACATTTTACCCGAAGAATATTATATCATTGGCCATAAAAGACAGCAGAGTGGCTTTCGCCTCGCCTGGTTTTATTAAACAGTGGAACCAAACCATATGGTTCGGCGAGTTTCACGCTGACCCAATCAGGACTGGGTCATTGGTATGTACAGTACCTTGAAAAGAAAGTCAGATATGCAAGGGGCCATTCAAAAAGGACGTCCTCAAAAATTTCCCAAAATTGGACTCCCCCTACCCCATCCCTGTCCGGTGAATCATTCAGAAACCATTCGGACGTCCGAAACTTAATGAAAATTTTGAAAGTTTAGCAAATTTGTACTCGGAAAACGTAAATTTTGTACTCTGAAAAAGTTGAGAATTTTGCCAATTTGTCCTCGGAAACTTGCAAATTTTACAAATCTGTACTCGAAAACAGTTGAAAATGTAGGAGATTTGTTCTTTGGAATGCGTGGAAAATGTTGCAAATTTGTCCTCGGGAAAACTTAATAATGTGGGCAAATATGTCCTCTGGAAAATATGGAAAAATTTGTGAAGATGTCCTCAAAAACTGTTGAAAATTTTACAAATCTGTACTCGAAAACAGTTGAAAATGTAGACGATTTGTCCTTTGGAATGCGTGGAAAATGTTGCAAATTTGTCCACGGGAAAACTTAATAATGTGGGCAAATATGCCCTCCGGAAAAACATGGAAAAAATTGTGAAGACGTCCTCGGAAACTGTTGAAAATTTTACAAATCTGTACTCGAAAACAGTTGAAAATGTAGAAGATTTGTCTTTTGGAAAGCGCGTGGAAAATGATGCAAATTTGTCCTCGGGAAAACTTAATAATGTGGGCAAATATGTCCTCTGGAAAAACATGAAAAAATTTGTGAAGATGTCCTCGGAATATGTTGAAAATTTTGCAAGTGTATGCTCGAGAAAAATCATGAAAATTTTGCAAATTTGTACTGGGACAATTTGACAGTTTGCAAATGGACCCCGAGCTTTTAAGTTCTTTTTCCAGGTCTGGAGGTACCCTGTTTACTGACTTTTGCAATTTATAACACGTCATCACCAATGCGATGTTGCGCTCAATTTCCCTCTTACTTAATTGGGAGCTGATTTTATTTGGAAATTGCAAGTGGACGTCCGAGTGGTCATCCCCCTCCCTCCCCCTGTTCACATTGTGTCCGTGACTCAACCTATCTCCCCACCCCCTACATGAGGACGTCCTTTTTGAATGGCCCCTAAGGACTTCGCCAAGGCTCGAGTCTCTCCATGGCCTGCCCCCAGGAATAAGACCTGTTTCAATGTTCTGGAAGGAAAGGAATGGCAACTGCATGGAGTGACTCGGCAATGGACAATTTTCATCTGAGGGCAGCGTTTGCGTAGGCTGTAGTGTTTCTGCACCGGTTTGGCGAGAAGAATGAATATTTTTGATTACGTGAAATTGTTCACGCAACCACCATTTCCTTTTTGTACAATGCAATGTTCCCAAAATAACTTCCCCAGTTTCTCAATTCAAGAATTGCGTTTGCAGGATTTTGTGCGGCTTTAAAACGCACGTACGTGGGTGATGACAAAAACTAAACAAGAACATTAAAAATAGAAGCAATACATGTATATAGGATGTTTAGCAACCATCTTTGAAATGCAACAGAATTGAAAAAAAAAAAAAAAAAAAAAAGCCCTTGCAAGTTGATTTTTTTTTCAACTCGTCAAAATGGTTGAAAGACGAGCAATTTCCTGCAGCGCAACAAATCATTGTAACGATCCGTCCATAGACGTTTCAATCAAGTTTTAGCGATGATCCTTTCTTTTCTCCGCTTCTGCAAACGTTTGTCCTTTTTGGGCTGATCTCCTCAGGCCCAAAGAGAGGAATTCTTCAGTTGCTCTTTTGTATAACTCAAAAATTTTTTTTCTTTTTCCCATTTTCAGCTGGCGATGGAATACCACCATCCCAACAAACACGTCCATCTTCACCGCACCGAAATGTATCTGAAGTCCAACAGAAATTCGCACAGCAGCGACACGTCCTCTGCGTACTCTGGCTCGGACACCATGCAGTCGGCGCACTCGTCCTCGCTGGAGGACCAAGAAGTGGATCTGTCCGGACTTATCGAGAGCGCCGTCGATTCTGATGATGAAGAGGATTTGGCGGAATCCATCGATGTAAGTGCAATTAATTACCTCCCTCGCTTATGGCCCAATAACCAAAGTTCTTTCAGGGAGCTGGCAAAAGCCATCATCCAACGTCGGAGGATTGTTGAGCAGTGATTAATGGCTGCAGTGTGTTTTTGGTCGAACTCACTTTCTGTATCAAGTCCTGGCTTGAACTTGGCAATCTCTTGGTTAGAAGTTTGGAATCTTACTTTTTTATTGAAGCAGTTGACAATTCCCTTTTGGTTATAGAATAAGAATAACAATAGATAGGATACAAGGGAGGGCTGAGGCGCTCATAGGGTACCATACTATATACATTTGCGGTACCGACATGTTGGAAAAAAAAAAGAAAAAATAAAGTTGGTATAAAAGATTCCTGCATAAAAACAATGAAATCTGGTGGCGAAGTAAAAAAAGTCGGTGGTGATCACTAGTAAGTCGTATAGAGTGTCTTTTTCTGTGTTCAATAGTTGAGCTATCTTAGTCTGTATACAGGTCTTGAACGCATCAGTAGAGGTAGATGTGACATCGGACTGAGTAAGCGAGTTCCAAGAGCGAACAACGCGATGGGCAAAGAACTGTTTGGACAATTTCGTCTTTAACCTGCTCTTCGTAAGCTTCTTGCTGTGGGCCCGTATACCTCGCTTATGGCCCACAGCGAACTTTATTTTAACTTGACCTTTCAATTGAACAATTCATCCCAAATGTTTGGGGAAAACATTATATAAGCTCCATTTTCATCAAAGGTTAGAACAAGAATACAAATTGAATTTTTGTTCCACTCATTGGAACAAAAGAAGAAATTTTTAACTCTAGCACATGCAAATTACACATGCCAAAGCTAGCTCTGGTACATGCAAATGTGCACATGCAGAGCCCTTTTTAAATTTCTTAATCTTTTAATCTCCTGTGGGATTCCAATGCAACAGGCTGGATAAGAACTTGGTCTGATGGAGGTTGGCGAATAAATGATCACTGAATGATTTGCATTCGTAAGCGAACAATTCATGTATAGCGCCAATTTTCATTGGATCCAAGCGCATTTCCTGTTCCTGAAGACATCTGATGAACTTGGTAGGGAGCGGAAATAAATCTTCAGCATCTTCGCACGTTTGAGCCAACCTAGTTTGGCGTGAGGGGGAGCTCCGGAGGCAGCGCCGTAGCGTGCATGTTTGGCTCCAGAGTTACAAAATAAACTCAGTGACCTTCTCCACCCTCCCCCCTTTTCTGCCCTCACAACGGTATTGTAAAACATAAATTTCGACTTTCTAAATTAGAGAAAATTCCTAAAAGAACACATTAATATATCTGCTTCAATATGATTGAAAAACTTTCAGAATTGAGCAATGAAAATGTTGACAAGTTTTCAAAATTGACAGATGAAAATGTTTATATTTTGAAAAATTGACGAAGGAAAAGTTTAATTTACCAATGATCATTTTGAAAATATTGTAAAATTATGAGAGGAAAATATTGAGAATTTTTTTAAATTAAGAGACTCAGAGGAAAATATTGAGAATTCAGAATTAAGAGAGGAAAATATTGAGAATTTTTTAAATTAAGAAAGGAAAATATGTAGAATTTTTCACAATTAAGAGAGGAAAATTTTGAGAATTTTTCAAAATTAAGAGAGGAAAATGTTGAGAATTTTTTTAAATTAAGAGAGGAAAATATTGGATTTTTCAAACTTGAGAGAGGAAAATGTTGAGAATTTTTCAAAATCAAGAGAGGAAAATAATAAGAATTTTTCAAAATTAAGATAATAAAATATTGAGAATTTTTCAAAATTAGGAAGGGGAAAAAACATTGATAATTTTTCCAAAATTAAGACAGGAAAACGTTTCAAATTTTGACAAATTTTTCTCTGAAACGTTCGAAAATTTTGTTACATTTATTCTAAATAACCTATATAAAAAGTGACGTGACTTTAGTATCACACAATAAAATTTAAATTTACATGACGAACTGTAAATATTATATTTTTATTTTTGGCACCCCCTTACCCTCGACCCCCGGGTGCAGTTCACCCCCTTGTTGTTGTACAAGGCAATCCTCTGGTGGAAAAACAAGTTCTGTGAGACAGTCGGATTTCAATTCACGACATTTAGTGAATTCTAGAATTGTACGTGGATCGAGCTTTGAAAAACGTTTTCATTCATCATATCTGCGAGAGTGGTGATAAAAAGCAAACTACTTTCCCATACTCGCTGTTGCTTATCACGCTCTGATCCAATTTATTTCTTCAGTTTCTTCAGAAACTTTCAAAGTCTACTTTGCTAAAAAAAAATATATATGCAGTTTGGCTGTACTGTTCTCGAAAAATTCTTTTTGTTTTACAAAAAGCGTTCACGGGTCGTGACCAACCGAGAAAAAATGCTGCGGAATGAAATAGTAAAGTGGAAAATCGGGCAGGTTCAATGACTTGTCATGCGGCAGTTTTTCACCACTTTTCCGTATAAACTCTGGGAAAGGTCAAAGATCACTCTGGAAAACTATTGATTGAGTCGCTTTCTCCAACGACATACACTTTCTAAGACATATGTATTTATAATGGTTCAAGCATGGGAAAAGTTTGCATATATACATGTTAAACCCTAGGGGGAGTACCTGCATTAGTAATTAACATGCATGTAAAATCCCCTGTTTAAACTAATAAAAGGTCCGGTTGGAATTTAGGCCAGTGAAGACCCGATAAATTGGATCAGTCGGTGTGTAATACTATACAAAATATTGTTATTTAAAAGGTGTTAGTATTTACATACATTATTGGTTATAATTCAATTACATGTTGAACGTTCTCACCTAAGCAATTGTAAGAAATAATCTTAGGATGTACAAAAATGTAACAGCGGTAAAAACTCCTAATCAATATCCCTTGGTTTTGGTTATATTCTGTAGGAGATGTGGTTTTTAATTTTGGAAACTGACATAAGTCACATAACCAAATTGATCTTGTGTCCATAAATAATCCTATAAACCTCATCACAAATCTCAGACTCATTTGCAAAAATTTCCCAGTACAAATTTGCAAAATGTTCAAGAATTTCAGAGGATAAATGGGCAAAATTTTCAACAGTTTTCGAGGAAATTTTTTTTACAAAACTCAAACAATTTACCGAGGACACATTTTTAACATTTTCAACTTTTTCGTGGATAAACTTGTAAAATTTTCCATCTTTTCCGAGTTCATACATGTATTTGCAATTTTTTTAAAACGTATTTCGACGTTAAAGGACAATAATAACCGTTTTGAGGACAAATTTTAAAACTTAACCAAGCTTTTCCGAAGACAAAATTAAACAAGTTTGGGAAACAAGTAGAAATCTGCAAAATTTTTCACAATTTTCGAAGTATAGATTTGCAAACTTTTCCACGTTTTCTATGTACAAATTTACGCAATTTCCCATGTTTTCTGAGTATTAATTTGCAAATATTTCCATTTTTTTTTATCATACAATTTTTTTTTAATTTTTTTTAAAAATTTCTATTTTAATTTTCAAAATTGTCGTTAGTGAATTTAAAAAAAATATTTTCCAGGGTCAATTTTGGAAAATATGTCAATTTTTCACGTTGTCATTGGTCAGGGAATTTTTTTTTTCAAACCTGGAAAAGTCAGGGAAGTTGAAAATGAAGTTTCTGGGGGAACCCTGTATTACTAAAAGTTATTTATTAATTTGATATCATGGTTTAAAACTATCGCTACTAAATATCGGATCTTTTTCTTCTATAGTGATTATAACAAACAGATTTTACTTTTGTCCCTTACTTTAGATATAAATGGACCAAGAGTGGGAGGGAATTTCAGTTCCAGTCATATGATAACAGGATTTCACAGCAACCAGGCAGAGGCACCCTCGTGGTGACCAATCCTCGGCCAGAGGATGAAGGTTATTATCAGTGCCAAGCAACAAATGAGTATGGCACATCTATATCCAATGGCGTTTTCGTCAGGCGATCTGGTAAGCTCTTGAATTCGTACAATAGAAACTGTTGGTGTTGGACATTGTATGTATTTTTTCTGTTTACATGTAACTATCCATATTTCCATTAGAGCATTGAATAGAATGACTAAATTAACTAGAAAAACATCCCCAGACCAACACAATGCCTACACCATACTTGGCTGTCTGTTGGCAATGATGTTGATCTGAACATTTCCATTGTGGTCTGCTCGTAGGACAATTTGATTAATTTCTTGTGCCGGTTTATTATGTTATGATTTATACTTTTTTCAGACTTGGGATCCTTCCCAGATGAGCCCCCTCAGGAGATCGTAGTCAAAGAGGGTCAACCTCTCACTCTACCTTGTAGCCCACCCACTGGCTTTCCAAAACCAAACATCTTCTGGATCATCCAGAGTTACTCAGGTGCCCTGCGCAGCATCAACAATTCCCGCATTACTGTGGATCCTGAAGGTTACCTGCATTTTTCCAATGTCACCATCTTGGACAGCTACACAGATGCCAACTATGCTTGCAGTGCCTCGCTTGTCTTCCGTAATGAATATAAGCTGGGCAACAAAGTGAAGCTGATTGTCACCTCCTCTGGAAGTAAGTTCTTGAAAACGTTAAAAAAGGTGAAAAATTAGGAAAGTACTTGGTCATTTTGAGAAAGTAGGCCTACAAGTAGTGCTTTACCAAATATACCAAATATACAGTGAGAGAGATACGTCAAGGAACTAGCCTTGCTAGTTAGTAACGGTATTTCTCAACTGATTCAATGGGACAGTTAATGGCAAAGGTGTATCCATAATGGATTTACTGCAAAAGCACTTTTAATATAGGTGTACTTTGCATTTTGCAATGCTCATTTGGGACTGATATGTACAGGTCCCCAGCTTGTATGTATGGGTCTTTGTTGAAATATTTAAATAAGGCTATAACTAGGATTCCCATCTATTTTGTAATAATTTTATTTTGAGGGAAATTTAAACTAGGGCCTTCTGTAAAATATCGAATTTTCTTTCTGGCTTTCAGGTAGTTCAGTCATGTCAAAGCATCCTCCTCTTGAACAGTACCGCTCACCTCCAAACATTGTGGCAAGGAGAGGTGAGACCCAGGATCTACATTGCATATTTGGTGGAACGTATGTAAACTTATCTTATAAACTTCATCACGGGCGGATCATATCCTCATCTGACAATTGACATTTTTTATCCTTCATTTTAAGACCTTTGCCAGAGATTCGGTGGCGGAAAAAGAACGAGCGCCTGGACACAAACCGCTACAATGTCATTAACTACGGCAAGACATTGCGACTCAAGAATGTAGATTTCCAGGATACTGGAGTCTATGAATGCACAGCCAGCAACGGAGTGGGATCAGCACAGTCATGGGCCATTTCCATAAAAGTGCAGTGTGAGTCATCACAGCTTGGCTGAAAGAAAGGATTTTTTTCTGAATCTCACAAGCCAAGTGGATTGGTTAATTTGTTGTCATTTCATGTTTGAATCTAAAGTGCAAAACTAAATATTGACAAAGCAAGGAAAACCAAGATATGCAAGTTAAAATGAGATTTGAGGATTAATTCATGTTTATATAAGTAGTTGGCCAATTATATATACAAGTAACATTCAGTATAATGTAATGTTTTATTGAAGTATGTCTAGGATGAATAATTTTTCGACTTTTCATACATGATTTAGAAATGGGGAAATTGGTAACTTATGTTTTAACTGAACATAGGATTGCATTTTTGTATATTTTTGAGAATTTATAAACGTTGAGTTGTCAGTTATGACTACTTGAAACGTAAGGTTAACTATTCTGAATTTTTTTTATTTTCATGTAGCAACACCTTACTGGATCAAGGCCCCTAACAACACTAATGCAGCTGAAGAGGAAACTGTCCGCTTTGAGTGTGAGGCTTCTGGAGAGCCCGAACCATCTATACAATGGTTTGTCAACGGCAACCAACTCAGCAGTAAGTATCACTGGCCACCCCCCTTGCATACCAAATATTATAATGGGCTTTACAAGTTTTCTTTGGGTTGCAGGAGTACCGGCAAACCCTCGCCGCAAGTTGGTCAGCCCAACTGTGATGGTGATCGAAAATCTGGACAAGAGAGACACTGCTGTGTATCAGTGCAATGCCTCAAACAC
>JAQGAO010007455.1:0-11285 GCA_034697705.1 Ommatoiulus sabulosus
TGGTAAACGTGTAAATTTTGCAAATGTGTCCTTAGAAACTGTTGTAAATTTTAAAAATTTTCACTTGAAAAATTTTCAATTTGCCCTCAGTTAACCGACCACATTTTGGATAGTGACAACATGATATACGTTGAATTTGCCTGACTTTATCTAAATACTTCATTTATCCCTGACTTTTTCCTGACTTGTCCAATAGGTCTATGGAGCCCTGTATAATTAATAAATGCAAGTATTTTAACGAAGCAATGGCGTAAGATCTCCCATATCGTTGAAAGAAACATGCCTTTGAATCTACCATGCTCCCAACCGGACATTATTAGACGCTTTTATTTTCGGTGCTTTCGAAAGTATTTTTTTCTCGAAAAAGAATACTGACGAACCATTTCATGGCGAATTCGACTCACCAAAAAAGTGCACACCAGCGTGCACCGGGTGCACGTTTATGCACCCGTTCCGTTCGGCTCGGAAATGGTGCATACTTCACGGAATTGGAAGCACCCTATGTTACCTATTCGACTGGATACACCTCGTGCACCAGGTGTGCACCGGGTGTGCACCGTCTGCACCATCAAGGGAGCTGGTAAAGGCGGTGCACCCAACATGGCGGATAGGGTGGTCCGGAGGTTGCATCGCTCAATACATAGCACGTGATCGGTTTACACCCACCAGAACATGCACCTGCACCTGGTGTAATGAGTTGAATTCGCCATCAGTAAAATTCTTACGATACACTATCTCAATTCACCTTTCAAAATTTCTGTCTATCTCTAAGTTGAAGGCATTTACTTTTTGGTAATGTAACCAACTTCCAGTAACTTCCCTAAAACGGCTCCTACATGAACATATTTGAGGATTTCTTTACCAATACGGCAATACCTTCCTTGCAGATGAAAGGAGAGTATTGGACCATTGATATTTACTTAGTCACCCGAAATGATTACTTTACCTCAGTAAAATGCAAAAATCATGGCATAAATAATTTTTAGAAACAATTAACACTTGATATGGCAAATAATGCATTACCTGTTTCCACATCCATCACACGGGCCATGTTGTCATATCCGCCACTAGCAACCTTGAGCCCATCAGGGCACCACCGTGCGCACCTCACTGCCGCCCCATTGTGCACTTTTCTGGTCCATACTGCACATTTCGTCCGCTGACTCAATGCATTCCATATACGCACGGTACCATCCATGGAGGCCGACAGGAGCAAATGGCTTATTTCCGAAGGAACACCCCATTGCAGAGCATTGACACATCTGGTATGCCCGCACAAGGTCTGCTTTACTTCTTTTGGTAGCACAGATACCGTCTGACTGCCCAGAGATCCCAATATTAAAGGATGTGGATGAAACTGGTCTGGTTCCCACTTCATTTCTGATACTTCTGGACGAGGTTCAGCATGGGTCAGAGTGGGTAATTTCTTCGCAGCTGGTGAATCAACAACCGCATTGTCTTGCTTGCGCCTTTTTACTTTACACCTCCCCTTTGATGGTGAATCCTCCCACCACGGGTGTTCAGACCTATTCTCAACCTTCCTCGGCCCGAGAGGAACCTCGTTCAATTGATAAGATTTGATGACAGTGTCTATGGGTAGAGGACAATGGACTTTTTCTCGCAGGCATAAGGCCACTTCCTCATCATCGTCGGTGGACGAGTCGAAACCGAAATAATCAACACGTGGACGTGTGGCACTGGGAGTCCGGGCTGTTTCATCGTCTTCGGATTCCGAGTTAGAATAGCTTCCTAACAGCTCCATTGCTACGTTAACATGATATCCATTTTAAGCAAACTTCAATAAACAAACGGAAGTTTGAAACAGATATGTTCCCTTCCGGCCTCCCCCAGCCAAAAAAACAATTCATAATTGCACAAAATCTACCATTGAGATGAGGATGGTCCGACACCGTTCCTGGTGGCTGTACACTGTACTCCAGCAATTGCGGTTTCGTTTAGACTTTAGTTTATAATCGATAATTCCTCATTGTTTTTCGAAAAATTCGCGGTAACTGTCACATTAATAACTTTCTGCCATGGCAAACATTGAGCGCATGCACGCCGAGCATGACTTTCTTACGGAGCCCTGTATAGGAAATTGTTCGACAGTATAGCTGGCCATACACGAGGCAAATTATATCCGGCAACAAATGGAAAGAAATTGGCAAGAAAGTTATTTCACCTGAAACGATTGCCTGTTCCCGCACACACGGAGCGATACTTTCAGAATATATCCCTAGGGTATACGCAGCATTTGGCAGCTTTGTTTCAAAGGGAAATAGCGGTTAAACGAATTTGAAAGCGTGCTTTCATTCCGTTCTATGACGTCAGTCTTTCCTGATTGGCTATAACCCCCATGACGTCAGTTTCTATCCGTAAATTTGTTGCTCAGAATAGGATCGCTTTCTATTCCGGAGATATATCTTGCAATTTGTTTTCGGAGAAGATTTTTACCAACACATGGGGCAATAATATAGCTGGAGAGAAGTTGCAGGATATAATTTGCCCCGTGTATGGCCAACTTAACGTATACACTGTAGTAGGGGAACACCTTATAGCAGTAGTAGTAGTAGTAGTAGTATTAGGCTCCGCTAAAGTGGCCGGGGTTCATCTTCAATGAAATCGTACAATCTTATAGGGAGCCAATTGGCAAGACATGGCGGAAAAAAGAAGAAAAAAAACAAAAACAACGAAAACAACTAACAACGTTGTATAAAATGAACGAGAAAGCAGGCGGCGGTTAAAAACCAGTCCGATTTATCGCCGAGGTGCTTAAACCGTAATACAAATAAAGGGGTGAAATCCGATTTAGTTCATTTTTAAATAGCCAGATGGCACTTAAGCGCAACAGGAAGTGGGCGTTTAAACGTCTCGTTTAAATAGAGACGAGTTTCTCGAGTATACTCGAGAAATATTCAAATCACATTTTTTTCATTTTTGCTTTAAGATCCAACGCATCTCCAAATGCATTGAAATGCATTTCTTTTCAATTTGGACAGTTTATACAGCATACGGTAGCTTAGTTTGGACCACCGCGTATCGTGCGCCATTCTACGGATATCCAACCTTATGCGTAAGGGTGCGAGCACAAAGAATGCTTACTTTCGACGTGCTTCTTTCAGCTTTTTTTTTCCAACTTCTGTGTGCACAATGAATGCTGCATGATATCAGCGAGATGGTCAGTATGCTTGGTGGCGATACTTCCGCGTTAAACCTCGCACATACGCATTAGCATCTCATGATGAGTGCAGGACACGTTTACGGCATACTATCGATGGCTACACTTTTGACCAATAGTGATCTGTGTGCCACTCTGTGTCTTACAAATCTGCTTTCGGATCGCGAGCTTATCAGCGCTTCTTGTAAGCTCATTCTGGCTCGGGTAAGCTTTCTTTGTGCAACCTCATTTAAAAAGAATGCCACATTCTTATCCCGCTTGGTGGCGCTAGAGTACGCCAAGTGGTAAGCGCTTGCAATAAGCATTCTTTGTGCCCCTACCCTAACACGTGTAATACGCTACAAAACACATTTTGCGTTATTAAAAATACATTTTGAATTGCATTGCTAAGAATTCGAAGGAACTCCCTCATGCGCCTTACGCGTGGAAATTAATAGATTGGAACACATGTAACACGCTACAAAATACATTTTGCGTTATTAAAATGCATTTTCATACAAAAAAAAATACAATCGGCGCGAGGTGTCGACGTTGAAATGCATCGAGGAGAACGCAGTGACAAGAATATATTTTTGAAAATGCCCTCTAAATGTGTCGTAATAACGCAAAATGCATTACGCAGAAACCTCGAGCGGATTGTTTTTTTTATTCGTGTATTTGCATCACATTCATTTTTAAATTGAATTTCTTTTCAACGTGCATGGGTATAGGTACAATTTTTGAAAATTGTCTCTGGCTCCCTCGAAAAATTAAGAAAATCGATAACTGCGAATTATTACGAATGTTTAAGCCCACCGGAAGTCACGAGAGGGCAGCTCCGTTCCCAACCCCCAAAACAACCTCACCGACAGCAGAAAGGCATTCCGAGCATGATGCAATCGCGTCTCGCAGTTGCTTTATTGTCATAAAAATTGCACACCCACCGAGCTACGATATATTTATCAGATACGCTTTTATAGATTCCGTATACAAACAACTATGTGACGCAATTGCATCCTTGGATTACGTACGGTATACGAAATATTTCGTAGTAACCTCAAAGGGTGATTGACGACCATCCCCGATCGCATTTCCAACACCGTTATCGCTTTATCGTAAAATTCCATTAACCATGCATCTATTCCGAATTTTTTCGATACGCCATATTCAAGATCACTCAATTCAAAACTGCGCTGAAATTGGCTTATGGACCGGAATGAACTTCGACAATGGAGAAAAATCCATAAAAATCCAACCCACCCCAACAACATTTCGCTCTACAGGGTTCCACCCAAAACTTCAAAATTGTCCTCGAAAACTGTTGAAAACTTTACAAATTTGTACTCAAAAACAGTTGGAAATTTTCCAATTTGTATTATGGAAAGTTAAAACATTTGAAAATTTTGTACTAGGAAAAAGATCCTCGAAAAAGTGGAAAATGTTGCAAATGTGTCTTAGTAAATTTGTCCTATAAAATTGTAGAAAATTTTGAAAATTTGAGCTGAAGATTTTTAAAAAAAAAAGTCTGCAAATGGACCCCGAGCTACATGTACCTAGGAAGAAGCATTCTTTTTGAATCGTGACAACATTAATTCGTTGAAAATAAATCATCCTTCCCTGATTTTTCCAGACATTTTCAAGTTCTCTTACTTTCAACGGCACAACGATAGAATGTTTGTTCGTGGATTTTTAACGTTGGCATATTGCTGCACACGAGGGCGAAACACCAACGGCAGGGGATGTGCCAGCGTCACATACCTGGGAATTTTGCCTAAGAAGGGGGACATCCTCCCCCCAAGAGGGATCTTTAACGTTCAGAGATCAAACGGGATCTACACGGGACCTCGGTTTAAACTCTCACCCGAAAGAGCGGCCACTTAATGTAGAAAACTTTTGCACATCCTCAAAATTCTCACCGACCTCGACTGGGGAGCGAACCCCGCTAGTTAGGATCGAGAGGAAAGCGCGTAAACAGTTGTAAACTGCAACTAATACTCTCGCCGTGTCCAACGGAAATTGTTTCATTTTGGCGCACGAATATAACGTCGCCACACATGACCAGGGTTAATGGATTGGAATGAAAAACGAGATGACGTCGCCTAAAGTGTTTCTGAGATGATGACACGAGAGTCCAAGGTTAAATTAAGGTAATGGGGCTGGGATTTCGAATGAAAAACTGCACCGGCTGCGCCTCCGTTCAAACTATTTCTGGGAAAAAAGTGTTGTTACGTGCGGTGTCGCTCGTAATACATTGTACAACCATCAATACAAAACAACAATACAACCGCAATACAAACCACTATCACAATTTTGTTTAAAAAAAACTGAACATTTTCAAGAACGATAGAATTCTAAGTTGTTTTTTAAAAAAAAATAAAAAGGCAAATTTTTACCATTAACAACAGAATTTATCCAAAAAAAAAAAACAAAAAAAAACTATTTTTTATAAAAATGAATGGCTGCATCTCCAAGTTACTGCGCTTTTCCTCAATGGTGGGACGCTAGTTGGAATGTGATGCAAGTTGATAGACCCAACTTGGCACACATACATGTACACGGAGTAACGTGTACTTGGCGATATAAACACACGGGTCAAATAAACTCCACAAAGGTCAATGGCTCGCAAAACTCGAGATTTAAAACGAGGTAGGCCTAATGCAGCACCGCAACGAAAGTGGGTAATAAAATCGTCGTCGCTCCGGACAGTTTTATTTCTCAATCTCGACTTTATAATTACTAAGGTAAATAACAGCGTGTATTTCACGTTTCGAAACATCCGCCATGATTTTATAAAGGCTTTCAAATACCGTTTTTGCCAGGCAATAAAAATAGGATCCCTTAAGCTGGTCATACACGAGGCAAATTATCTCTGGAAACATGGCACGTTCAAAAAGTTCTGTTGTTTAGAATGAATTTAATGTGAAAAACTAAAAAATGCTCAGAAATATGCGCTTGACTTTTCGGACACACCTAAAATTGGTAAGTTTCCAGATATAATTTGCCTCTTGTATGACCAGCTTGATAGAGCTTACTGGTTAAGATAACTATAAACCCTATTTCAAATAGGGTGAATTTCGTAATCATTCCTGCTATAAATGAAACCAACCAGCGAAACATTATTTTCTCCGAAGCGTGACAATAAGATTTGAAGACTTACATTATAATTGGGCATCAGTCGAATAAATTTGCAATCATGGCTAACATGGACGACTGAAATAGTCCTTCTTAAATTAAAATAATTAACTTAGTCGTTCATCGTCAATCATATTGTAGCATTATTCATAGGATCAAAATAACAGATAGCCAAATAAAATCTTCAATCATGACAAAAATATGATTGACTAATTGAAGACTCGAAATTTCGACAGGTTTACATATTTTTGACAGTTTGGCAAATTTTTCGACAATAGTGCAAATTCGACGGCTGGGAAAACATTTCGACAGATGTGTTAATTTTTGACAAGTTGGCACATTTTTCGACACTTGTCAAATTGTGAAAAATTTCGAATATTTTTGAAAAAGTTGTGCAATTTTCGAATATTAGCAAAATAGTGGAAAATTTAACAAGTTGTACAAAATTTCTCAGATAGTTAGCCATTTCGTCGTTGCATATGCATATCCAATATTGGATAATGGATACCATTTATTTCAGTTCAATTATTTTTTGATAAGCTATGCTAAGCTTATAATATTTGTTTTAAACTTTGATTATGCAAATACATAAATGTATAGTAAATATAACGTTCTGGAGAAAAATAATTACTGAGTAAATTTATACACCGTAAATGTTAAAACATTTATACACATTTCGCTGGAATTTTAACTCTAATAACTTTTCTATACCCGATTTAAAGATCCTAACGGCTTAAGATTTTTTTTCCGAGTAGGGAATTTATATCTGAAAAATTTAGAAATTGCTAACAAACGTCGATATAGAGGGCTGGGAGATTTATCAAGGCTCACATTTCGACATTTTTCAGACTATAAACCACATCGAAAGCGACCAAAAAATTCCCGAACAAACCGAATAATAAACAAATAATTCTGAACTCAAATGTCAACGCATTTCGGTTTGCTTTTATAAATACATGTATATTGTTTGTGTACGCGAGCGTGTTATTTTTTAAATTTGGGGGTATAACAAAAATGAAAAATGCTGCAAAATACAATTACGATTTCCACCGCTCAGACAACGCATTTCGGAGAGCAAAAACTGGAATACGGATTTTTTATCCGATATTTTGGGACAAAACACACGTTCATCGAGGTCTCCTCAAGCGTGGTGAGTGAAATTTCCTTTATTTCTGGGTACAATAATTGAAAAGCACCTGGCCACTCGCCAATGATATATACCAAATCAATAATCGGCGTCCTCGTTGTTAGAGATACAGTATACCGTATCATGTTCGAGACCAACAAAAAATAATAATAATAATAATATTAATCCGTCAATGTACAGAATACGAAATCCTTTATCTACACTCGTTGAAAGAGCGAGCGAGGCCGCATCATTTATCAGCCCATGATGCCTCAT
This sequence comes from Ommatoiulus sabulosus, assembly GCA_034697705.1. Lineage (NCBI taxonomy): Eukaryota > Metazoa > Arthropoda > Diplopoda > Julida > Julidae > Ommatoiulus > Ommatoiulus sabulosus. Next base: position 7,692 of record JAQGAO010007455.1, read on the forward strand.
CTTTTCGTAATAATGTCATAGACACTCGAGGGTAACGCGCAATACTGCATGTTTAAAAAATATATTTCGATGGAACGTATGCAACCTTCCGGGCGAGCGACACTCGTCAAATTTGCATTTCGAAACAGCGTGAGAAACTGAGAATGATGCGATTGTAAGAACTGCGATGATAAACACATGCATGATGCGTGTATTTCATTGTAAATGTTAATGTAAATATATGTAGAAGATGTTAAGAGTATTTCATGATGGCTTTCGGCGTATATGATAACGCCTTACGATGCATTGCGAAACAATAAATTCCAATGTAATGTACTACAAAAAAAATATTTTAAATTACATACGTTTCGCTATAGCGTTTGAACAACGTTACGAATTTATTCGTTTATTTAATAAACTTTTAAAAGTAAAATATATAGGGGCCTACGTATTTTTTTAAAAAAAATTATTTCGATGTATAGTGTATTGCAAAATATATCTTTCAAAACACGGATTTCAAATTACGTTTCACAATTGTGTTCGAACAGCTTTACGATTTTTTTTTGTAAATTTAATTAACTTTTAAAAGAAATATGTACATATTTTTTAAAATAATTTCGATGTAATGTAGTACAAAAAGTACATGGATTTTAAATTACGTTCCACAATTGTGTTTGAATCAACGCTACAATTTTTGTGCGCGTTAATTTAATTTTTAAAGAAAATACAGACGTATTTTGTAAAATTAGTTCGATGTAATGTAGCCTACTACAAAATATATCTTTCAAAACATGGATTTTAAATTATACGTTTCACAATTGTGTTTGAATCAAGGCTACGATTTTTTTGTTAATTTAATAAACTTTTAAAAGTAAAATATAAACGTAGTTTTTTAAAAATTAGTTCGATGTAATGTATTGCAAAATGTAACATGGATTTTGAATTACGTTTCACAATTCTTTTTGAACAACGTTACAATTTTTTTTGGTAATTTAATAAACTTTTAAAAGTAATTTATACTTCTTTTTTTAATTCGATTGGGATGCAAAAGTGAAAAGGACTCAATTTAAATGCGCGTCTTTAGTGTACGGGTTTCCACGCAATTATAGGACAGATATAAAGACAGCGGAGAACTCATTTTCGAATAAAGATCTTATCCTACAAGTTTGTGAGCTACAGTACTCTTATAGAAATGCAGTATACGTGGCACAGTCCAGCCGACGGTATTGATGTACGATTGTTTAGTAAATTAGTATCGTAGTATGTCTGTCACGCGTGACAAGCAGCTTTACCATATATTGATCGACACGCAAGGTCCTAACGGCGTAGGCCTACTTATTGCAAGGGTACTTATTAGCGCGTCAATTGCCAAAACACGGATAACTAAACCCGCTAAAACGCTACAGGATGCGGACTGTACGAATCGTACACAGGGCCCCCTAGGGTCACCGCCAAGAAACACGCATCCAATTAACCTGCCAATCCGGCAATTTGACTCCGCGTCCTTCGCCAGGAGGATTTTCTGTTTACGAGCGAGTGGAGACACCTGAATCCTTACGCCAAGGACGAGTCTCCTTTTCTTACGAAAATTCCGGGACTATATCGAGAACATAACTGAAAAAAGATGCAACCTCGCTCGCCAGGGCCTGGCTCCTCTCCTTGTAAATTACAATCGAAAACGTGTAGCCGCGCGATATGCACGGGTACAGGACCGGTGCCAAACGTGCCGTCGAGTTTTCGCCCAAAATGCGCAACATTTCAAATTTCGCGAATCAACATTGAGTTATCGTGACAGTCCTCGTCGTTGTAAATGCTCCAAAATAACAAAGCGTGCTCGTTCAACCCTTCGAAAAACGCACTTTTGGAGTCTGCGCAGTGGCATCGACGAGTAGTTTAAATTGCGAAATCCGAGTTATCTTATGAGCTTATTTGAGCAGTGGAGCGAATCCACATTTGAATTGGTGAAACTGGTTTGACGAAGATTTTTTTAAACTGGTGAAATGCATATTTACGACGCATTTGATTTGATGAAATGTTTTGAATTGGTTAAACTGGTTGCTGAAGAGTATTTTAATTAGTGAAATGCATCTGCAGCTATGGTGAAATTCATTTGCAACGCACTTGAATTTGGTGAAACGCGTTTCAATTGGTGAACTGTATTTACAACGCATTTGAATTGGTGAATTGCATTTGCAACGCATTTGTCTTTTTGATGAAATATATTTGAATTGGTGAAATTGGTTTGATGAAGTGTATTTTATTTGGTGAAATGCATTTGCAACGTATTTGAATTGATTAAATGCCTTTACAGTACCTATTTTTAAATGCATTTTGAAATCAACGCTATAGTATAGCGAAAAACGTGATGAAAAATTATGACGATGCATTTTAAATGGCATTTCTTTTGTACATGGCAACTTACGAGATGTTTCATCTCGATCCGGTTATATCCAACTGCATCTGCACCAAATAATAAATAATGACCAAAACCAGACAGCGAGGACGGTTATTGCCGATTCGATGCATGCTTTAATCTGAGCATGTGTCTGCAAAAATATGAAGTTATGAATCATGTCCCATTCATGACAATTTTGAGACTTTTTGGGTGTCATTTAGAAACGAAAAAAAAAAAAAAACACATTTTGAATCGATGGAAGAAGCGAGATTAAAACGTTTCCTATTAAAATGTTTTCCGTATAATAAAATCGATATTCTTCGACGACAACTCGTGTTTTAGGATGTATTTTCGAGACTTAAAGAAGAGAAAAACGTTGCAACGTTATTTGCATACTTTCTATTACGCAAAACTTGTCCGCGCAATATTATCTTCTACGTTTTTTTTACTCTTATGTAGTATAATGAACGCTATAAACGGGGTTTAAAAGAAGCATACATCGATTTCACGAAATGCTTCACTGGCAAGATTTACTTGTTGAGTCGCGAAAGATTTTGTATGCATGCATTTATTCAGCGCTTTCGGAAGCTTATACGTTTATCTTAATAAACATTTCGTTCGAGCAAATATAATGTTCATTTTCTCAGAAAATATAACGTACAATTTTTAAATACACATGTATAATAAATTCGTGTACACTTGTATACATACATGTCATATACAGTGTGAGTCAGGTAAAACGGACCATTGGGTACGTTCATAAAGAGCTTTTTTTAAGCTTTTTTTTCAGTGTCGCTTAGGGGTAAGCGTCTGCGATACCACTAAGCGACACTGCTTTAAAGCCACCTTAAAAAAAGCTCTTTATGAACGTACCCATTAGCTCCAATGACCCCTTGATTTCGGCCATCATGCAGTGTATGGTCGCTTTTCTGTAAAGTGCCATTTACAGGGCGTCTGTGACTAGTTAAATGCGGAAAACACCAGAATGATATCCGAGGGCATGAACCTGAGTATTATGATACTTTTCAGTCGAACCCTGGTAAGTGGAAATCGACCAGGGATTGGGTGAGAGCACGCTGCCCCGTATTAATTAAGAAAGTTACTTACCGACCACTGGCGCCACCCAGCGGGCTACATGATGCTAATGCGTTTTCAATGACCTTGCTCCGAGTTGCTAGAAGTGTCAAATTAACTTAGCCAGGCTTAAGGTGGACAATTTT
>JAQGAO010007456.1:0-11285 GCA_034697705.1 Ommatoiulus sabulosus
ACGGAATGAGAGCAGATTTGTACACTCGGAGTACCCCAGTGTACTCTTTTTGGACAATTGGAATTCGCCATAAGTTTTAAAAAATCGACACCCTAAGCTGCTGCATCTGTTGACTTTTACAGGACCAGCCCAGTGGCATCAACCAAGGATGATGGATTTATTAATTAAAAAGTTTTTTTTTTAAAAAAAGGGTGGTTTTCAAAATCCTTCTATACCTAAGCCCATAGCTGAACAGATGCATGTTACTAGGATTATAGTTAGTGATCCAGTTGGCACAACAGGGCCACGCCCCTACAAATCCAGTGTTCCTCAGTAACAGTCGTGGGTAACCAAAGTGCAGATATGAAATTGGTGGAGTGTCCAGTGGTGGAAAGCATTCCCCAACGTTCTCTTGTCATATATATTGGACACCTATACAAACCCACGGCTGATGCAGGGAGCTTCTCTTTCAAAGAAGGTTTCAACCATATCTATAAATGATATATGAAAAGATTTGCAATTACATTTATATTACATACCGCATATATAAAATTTAAAATGGTTATTTAAGACTCCAATTTGAAGAAAGACAGCAATTTACAAAATTGTATTAATCTTTTATTAATTTATCTCTAAATAAGACGTTTTTTATATTTCTATATATATTTATGGGGCTTGTCCTGTGTTTCATCAGCAAAACATGGTTTATTTGGCAGTGATCACCTATAGTGTCCTAGTCAAAAAGCAATTTTACAAATAACACCAAACATCCTGATTAAAAGGGTCACACCTGTAGGTGTTTTCACAGTCATGTTTATCATTTATGTTTATCATTTCACGTAGTACGTGATTCAATGATGCAAGGTATCCAAACTTCTAGTTAAAGATAAGTGCCTATGAGGAATTAATACATGTTAGAAAGTAACACTAATTTTTGAAAATATTATCAACCAATTCCGTAAATGAGACCCAGTTACACTCTAAGAAATTTGAGGTTTATTTAAGGTTCTTCGGATAAACTCCGCCCTTTTTTTCCCAAGGAAGAAAGTTCAAGGAAGATTCCATAGTTCTAAATTTTCTTGGAGGAACCTCTTTCGGAATGTAACATCACGTGAAGGCTGCATTCCAAAACCAGAAACGTTGAATGTTGTGGGCAGTGTTTTTTTATGATTAACTGTTGGATTATTTAAGTTTACTCAATTGCAATGTTTTTGTTGTAAAAACGAATTGCTATTTTGTTGAATAGCTGCTATCGTCCTGAAATGTGTAGTTCTGGTTAAATGTACAAATGCTATAGTATACATTAAAAACTGAATTGTTTGGCACAGTAATTTAAGCATTTTTGGCAAGGTTTGGCTAGGTAAGGGAAGATCAAATTATTGTTTCCAATAATTCAAATTTAACTCTATGTCATAGCAGTTGTGCTTCTAAATAGCACTAGATTTTCAGGACAAAAACACACACAACCACGTGCATATTCATATTTTAATTAATTACAGAGACTTCTCTTATATTTAGATGCATATTATATTAATTATTAATCAATTATTATATAATAATGTATATTATTATTATTTTTTATTAGTCAGTGTTGAGAACCGAGGGTTTTGAATTTTCCTCCTAAATTAGATAGCACCAGGGGAAACAACTGAACAGGAGTTCAGAAAAATTGGCAGACAGAGACAGATAGACCAAAGAGACGTTTTTGCTGTTCATTAGTTAATTTTTAAGTGCTTTGTAAAGCCTTAAATTTAAGCCTTAATTAAACAGCTGTTTATTATACCAAACGTCTGCAGTTCAAGTATTACCCACTTAAAATGGTGCCAAAACCCAGGATTTCCAAGGCCAAAGGACAACACTAAACATTAACAACAAAGGAAGCCACACCAGTATTGCTGAAATAAACGAACTGAACTGTGCAACTTTTACTGTTGACCAAGGAATACTGACATTTGGATGGGTATTACAGGGAAATAGACCAGGAGCAAGAGTACAAGAGGTTAGTATGTACTTTAATTGTTTTTTACTGATAAAGACAAAAGAAAAATTAATTGTTTATGACGCCAAATTTGGGAATTGGAATCAATTGGAATAAATAAAGAGAACACCACAACAATTGGAAAAACAAATTAGAAGGTACTCAAACAGTTTAAGGAGAACTTTACCCTTCGAGATAACCGAGCTGTTGTACAATTACCCTGGAAAGAAGACCCGGAAAGACTCACAGTCAACAAGACCAATGCAGAAAAAAGATTTGAAGCATTACTTAAAAAATTCCAGAAAGACAACAAATTGAAAGAAGGTTACACAGAAGCCATGCAAGGTATTTCATAAATCACCAGGTTGAACCAGATAAGATAGCACTACCAAATATCAGAACCTGGAGGCTGCTTCCTACTTCGCCCTTGGAAAGTTCCACATCTCCTACCATTTACCAACTTTGGCTGAGTCCTGGAGGCTCTACCAGACCTGCCTGCCGCACATTCTTACCATGCAGTTCCTGACAGGGCATGGCGCGTTCAGGGCACATCTGCATCGCTTTTGCGTTTCGACGACAGCAACCTGCTTCTGTAGCTCAGGCGGGGCTCAGGCAGCTACCCGCATCCTGGCCGAGTGCGCTTCAATTTGTAGGGAACGGCAAGCTCACGGCAACCGGAATCACCAAGCGGTACATAACATGAATAATGAGACATACTGGATCGTCATGTCAACTGCATTAAGGAAGAGGGTACAATTGAACCAGGGCCGCCCCCCCTAGGAAGGGAGTTCGCATACTATGTTTTGCTTTTGCCCTTGCCTCTGTGTCTTGTCTACAGCGCTTGACCTTGCCTAATGCGCATCTTTCGTTGTTTTACTTATGCCTTTGTGTTAGCGTCTCATGCACCCTTTTTCACACCAGAAGAATACTTAAGTTTACTTAAGTAAACTATAGCGATTTTTCTCCTGGAATATGAGTAAGCCATTCCTCCAATTAATATTTACAGGAGGGGGACAGAGATGCAACACGTTTCCTTCTATACAAAAAGGAATTGGGTATACACCGGAGAGAATCATTCACTAATGAAGTTAGCACATATCGATTTGCAAGATTACGTTTTGGATTAAACTGCAGCCTGTTTTTATTAGCAACAAATATACAAGAATATGCGGCTAGAAAACAAATAGTACATCCATGTCTTTAAAAACTCTTCGTGAAACATTTTTATGCCAATAGCTTAGTTACTGGAGCTGATTCAACAGAAAGAGCTTGACAAATTTATGTTAATACAAAAGCATTTACAAATGAGATCAGCCTTCCATTAACAAATAGGATGACCAATTCAAAATAATTAAAAAAATATTGGGAGAAACAAGGGGAAGTGACATACAAGCGAAATATGGTTTTAAGAATATCAATTAAAGGAGATGCTGACCACTTCCTTTTCAGCAGTAAAAAGATTCTATGTAAACTTGACATCCAGCCCAGTACCATAAGCGCTGTTTTATGTAAAACTGCAAGAATTTATGACCAACTTGGTTTACTAACACCACTAACAGTAAAAGGAGAAATGCTTTTTTAAGACACCAGGATAATAGGAATAGATTTGGATTAGATTTCACTTTGACTACGTATTCTTATTGTGGGTTGCAAGCTTTTAAGCCAGCATGCCTTGGGCTGCCATTTTTCTTTTTAGGTAAGTTTTCAGGCAGACTGGACCAGTTGTTTGCCTTTAATTTAAGGGCTTTTTGAAGAAGGTGGCAAGCTTCTCTTCTGCTATGGTTCACTTGTTTAACCTTCTCTATCCAATAAGTGGGCTCTATTTTAACTTCTTTACACTTAAATGCTGATACTCCGGAAATTTTTTCGGATTCCAGTATACTAGCTATCCACTCATTATTTTTTATAGCCCTATTTTCGAGCAAATTACTGAACACCCACCACCTCTGAGTAACATAGATTAAGAATTTGACCTTGCATCCATTTGCACGTTGGGAAAGGAAAAGGGAGTTTCTGCATTTTCCCATCCAAGGATAGTTACTGTGTTACCATTGTGATCCAAATCAATCTTCAAACTTTGTCCTCATCGATTGCTATGCCTGACACATCCTGAATGGCATTGCCATGTAAGAATACAAAGTCAATAGAGCTGGATTGTTTTGTCGCGACCAGGTGACCTTTCCTCTGCAGGTGTCATCGGTGATGGCCAGGATGCCCAGCTTTTGTTTGCACATTACCTAAAAGACTTTCCTGCCTTTGGATTCGTTTTGGATACCTTGTATGTTAATTTTATGGATGCCATCAGTATCTGCTAATGTGACGATACTTTTCGTTCACCCCTCGTCATCCTCAATATGACGGAACTTTTGGAGCGGTTCCTGATGAAGACGGAGGAACGAGGAGGAAACACCTACCCTTTTTGGCGAGGTCCAGCGTGGGAAGCGCAAACGATGGAGAAGACCGAGCAAGGAAGGGGGAGAAAAACCACCCCTTTTATGGAAGAAAGTCGAAAGAAAATAAGAGAAAAGCACAGAAGTCGAAGGGAACCTTTTTTATTACATGCTGATTGGTTGATTTTCATGCATGTTCGTTTTTATGAATATTGCCTTATGGGAAAATTCTGAGCGGAGAGAGCAGAGAGCCACCATTCCTTTTGGAGAAAGGATGTCCTGATTTGGATCCTGCCATTGGGTCGGTAATTATTGTTGTGCATTGGTAATTTTGCTTTATTACACTCTCATCTTTCCCAAAATAATATTCCCCTGTTTTTCTTTTGAGTTTTCTGATCTAGATTTCAACGTCCAAATTTAATCCCCTCCTTTTGCACTCAAAATTTAACTCCTTTTTGCAGCTATTTAGTTAACCAAAATTTCAGGACCTCTGTCAGCTCTTTTTCTCCTCCCCTCCTTGCTGCTCGGCTCCTCTGCCCTCTCGCTCTCACAATTCAAATTGTTGAAGAAGGTGTTTTATTCCTGTGTCCCGCTTATTAGGGAAAGTGCAATTTCTGCTAATTACCTTTGTAAACCTTCGGGGTTATGACCCATTTTGTGAATCTTCACATTCCTGTTACTCGTGTTGAGTTTTTACCTCAGTGCAATTTCGGTGGGGAGGAATCTCTTTTCTCATCCTCTTTGGGTTTCCCCCTACTCTGAATTTTAGTCATTTTTGTGGTGAGACACCTCGGACGAGGGGATCCCCTGGCTCCTGGTCGGACGACCAGAGCCGCCTTCAGTGCCAGCTATATTTTTCAAGTAGCTCTGCACTTCGGTGATCGTGCAATTCCGAAAATATTTTTATGCAACCTTTTTCTTGGACACCCGTTTTGTGCTTATGATAAATTTTTGTGTCTAAAGATATTTTTGTATATGTTGTGGAACGTCAGTGAGATTTAAATTTGATAGTTTCTTTTTGGGTGCGACCCCTGTTGCTATTTTAGAAGATTTTATTGGAATTCCTCTTCGGACGAGGAGGATTCTGTTTGGGGCTCCTGACGGACGTCGAGGAGCTTTTCCCACCTCTCCATCGTTTTCCTCACTTAGAGAGATTTCGTGATAAATTTTGAATTTGAAAAGTACTTAGGGAAGACGTTTTAATGTGAGGGGCGAAAGTGTATTTCTATTTTTATATCTGGCATCTTAAAGCCGTGTGATTTGGTAGAATATTTTGTTGCATTAGATCATTTTGCCTAATGTTTTAAGAGAACTTGGAATCCTGTCCTGTGCTGACTAATCCCCTCCTTTAGATTCAAATTGAACTCTTATAACTCCTGTTAATTTTTCCCATCCCATTTTATGTTCCTTATTTTGTTGCCCTCGGAAGCTCCATTTGAACTCCGAATTGCCAAAGATTTTACTGCATTTGTCTACACAATATTTGTTGTTATTAGAAGCATTTTATTTAGAATTCCAAAGTTAGGAGTGGATTTGTCCCCTTGCTGGAGTCGGTTGTGGGATCCATCCCAGTCTTCGTCGTTAACACCATCACCGGGGAGATCAACGTAAGGTTTGTAGTTATCCTTACTCTAGATCCCAACCAGATTCATTTCGTATATGTGTTTGTGGACGATGTACTCTGGGTAAGCGTCCCACTCGAGCAAATTTCAGAGAACCTGGAGATGGAAATTATGGAGACCGGTAACTAGTCCCAGCTAGAGACCATCATACTAACAACATCTATTGGTGCAGCGAAGGATACTAGCAACTGCAATGCAGACCTCAGGTGGTTCCTTACCAATTTCCCCTACAAGGTCCAAAATGTCCTTAGAAAGGTCTTCAGTGTTATGGCCTTGCTCCACATCCTTTCCACCACCATAAAGTACAACAGTTTCTTTTCTATTTCTCCGTCGATTTTGTTTTAGCCTGCCTATCCATACCTGTTTCATTGTCGAAAAATTTGCATTTGATATACTAATGGTTTCTGTATTCATGTATGCAGATTCTTTTGCACAATTTTTATACATGTATCTCCAAACACATATATGTATATGTTTGAGCTTTGTGGCTGTGTTTTTTCTCCTTGTTTCTTGTGACTTTTGTGAAGACCTGTTGTAGTTGGTTATGCTCTGGTTGCAGGCGAGTGGTTGTATTCACCAGGAAAACTGTTTCTGAATTGATAGAAGACTGGCTCGCTATTAAAATATGCAGTTTTCCCCCTTATCCTCATTAGGCTTAGGGCTGGATCTGCCTGCATTACTTAGGCTGGTTGATACCCCTTTGCAATGTGGAAAGCCGCAAAGTCCTGCAGTTTCTTATGCAGGCCTGCATTTGCAGCTCTTAGGATGAGGTAATCTTTCTCTACCCTTACAGGCGTAGTGGTAATAGTGCTGATTCCATGTGGTGGGGTAGCTTCCAAACCTTTACCGCTTCCAGGTGGGGTCACCTTACATTTTAGTTGTTATTCCAGTCTTGCAATGGTTCACTCTTCCAAGTTAGCTTGTCATGCATAAACATTACCATATTGCTCAATTTGGTGATTTGCCCTGTCATCTGCTGATATTTTATATATTATAATATATTTGATATATTATATTCCGAGATTTGAATTTCCCGCCTAAAGCAGATAGCACTAGGGAGCGCTATTAAAGAGGAGATAAAAAATTGCCAGGATAAAGACAGATAGACAAAAGAGTCGTTTTCACTGTTTAAGAGTTAATTTCAAAGTGCTCTGAAAAACCTTAAATTCCCGCCTTAATTAATCAGTTGTTCATAATACCAAAAGTATGCAGTTCAAGTATGGCCCACATACAAAGACACATACAACCACGTGCATATTTATATTTTAATTAAATACATAGACTTTTCTTATATTTAGATGTTTTTGTACAAAATTTGAAAGGTTTAATTTAAATTACTGGGTTATAGAATATCATAAAGCTATTTAGCCTAATATAACTTTGTTTTTACAATCGAAACAAAGCAATCACATGTAGTAGCTACTTCAGAGTGGATGGTACAGATTAGGTTTTCGTGAACTTAATAATTTCAAAAGAATTGCCTTCCAAAATCTTCCTTAAAGGAGTTCAATTTATGAAGAACATTTTCCATTTACAAAGACCCTTTAAAAGGGTTTATTGGATTTTGGAAAAGCTGCTGCTCTTATTGGCGAATTATTAGGCAACATCCACATTTAACAACATCATCGTACTTTGGTAATAATGAGACTTCGTAGCACATGCAGGTACATGTACTTTACGATAATTAAAGAAGGTTTTATTTTTACGTTGTTTATGTATGTAAATCTACATTCGCACTGTAGAAAATTTGCTCAAAATGTTAATTAAATAGTCCTTTACACGTTGACTAAATGTCCGAGTAAATGTTTAAAAAGTGTCGATTAAATTTCCGAAAATTATCTAAAAATAATGTCAAATTGATTGTCCAAAAAATTAAAACCTAAGATGAGTTTTGGAGTTATATTTTTCTCTTTTATGTATTTGTCTAACAGTATTTTCTAAAATAGGGATTCATTTTTAACCTATATTTATTTGCATTACAGTTTTAAGTATGTTTAGCTTGTGATGAAGGCATTTTAGAACCATAACGTTAAAAACTAGAAAAATTAATTTAAATTTCTTGTAAAAAATTCTCAATAAGCAAGCTTGACAAAGATATTTCATCCCAAAGTTAAAAAAACCCTGACAATTTTTAAAGTGGTATGATAGTTTTTTAAATTTATACTTATAATCCTTATGATTTACAAACGGATTTCAAAATATTATGCTATCAATAAAGTAACATCTAAGGATTTTAACTTAAATAAATTACTGCAAAATATCTTAATACCGTATCTTTTTCAGAAATTATTTGAATTATTCTAATTTAAACTCACCACTGGCATTGGATCAAACAGCTGCTTTGGTAAAGCCTCAGCCAAGGTTTTTGTGGTGCAATCCCAACGAGCTCCTTCCAGATATAATCCGCTTATATAAGCACCTATATTTCACATATAAACAAATTATCCATAACATGAACATAAAAACCTATTAAATAACGATTTTAGCAAATAAGCATTTAAGTGAAAAAAATAATAAATTAGTGAAAACAAATCTTCTTTTCCATATCTAACAAAATTATGCGGAAAATCAAATTTTATTTTATATAATAATAAAAGATCAAATTACCTTTTTGGTGAAGTGTATTCTATTTTCAACCTTGATAAGCCTTTCAAAGTTGTTTAAGATAATAATTTGAGGCGATTTTTCATTTCATAGTCATGCAAGTATTATTCCTTAAATTACAATAATTTATTCAAAAAAACCTAAAGAATCACTTTTTGGGCAATGGTAAACGAGCAATATGTTATAATAGAAAAATCTTAACTCTGAGGGAGTTATTTTAATTTTACAGTGAATAATTTATTGCTAACTTTACGTTTCTGGTATTAACTCCTCATCAGTAGGTCATCACACAAAAAGACAGCTTGTAAATTGAAAAACTATCCCACATCACTTTGGCTTTGTCAGAAAGCAGTTCCTTCAGACAATGGCATCATTCACCACCAACTAAATAATAAGTATAGGGCCATGCATAAATTACGTCACGCTTAAGGGGGGAGGGGGGTTGAACAGATCGTAACAGTTTAATTGTGACAAGGGGGAGGAAAGGTTGGGCATGCGTGACGGCACGCATTTTCGTCTTAAATGACGTCATTTCCCAAGGGAACACCACCTCCACGATTTTTCAAAAGGAAAATTAGGGGGCAGAAAATTTTGTAAAAGAAAAATTAAAAACTAACAAATTTTTCATGTACAAAATAAACTAGGATTCCAGGATGTGCACAGAAAGTTCAAGGGCTGCTAATTCCAAATTGGATAGCAATTTAAAAAAAAAATTCAATAGGAGGGGGGTGGTGGACATTGTGACATAATTATGATGGGGAGGTTTGCTTAAGCGTCACAGTTTGTGATAGGGGGGGAGGGGGGGTCAAAAATAGTTAATTTTTGCGTGACATAATTTATTTAAACACGAATTTTTTAAATTAAACGGCATCAATAGACTTCGTCGGCAACCTGACGGACACATTATAAATTCAGCGGGTGATGGTAAGATTACCTGATGGAATTGTCTAGTAGGGAAAAAGTTTTGTAGAAGGAACAATGGGATTTTTACAAATACATCCGGCCATAGCCTTCTGAAACTGCACTGGCCTAAACATTGCTCCATTGCATACCTAAAATGTGACAAGTCATGCCCAAAGGGTATACACCCCCTTAAATGCCTAACCCTGTCTATTAAAAGTTTAAAAACTGTCATTTTAGCAGAGATATGATTATTTCTTAAAACTCATTCACTAATTCTAATATAATTTTATTTTCTCTGTTGCCTAAGTTGGCATATAGTGGGTATAGAGCTTATGAAAAACTGCATACAAACACAAATGATTTACAAACATGATATTACCGTATTCTGGCTCCTGGTCAGGTTCACCGACATCAAGTACTTCACATTGTAAATCCAGTTGATCAATCGAGATCTGGAATTTTCTGGCATACGTCTGCTGAAGGCATGTAAGGAATCCATGTGGAAAGAAGAACCCAGAAATCCAAAAAACTTTTGGTGATCCTTCATCTAGCCATTTCTGTTATATAAAAACATGTACATGAGAAAAAGTGAGCTTTTGTATGAAATAATGCTAAAGATGCAATAGTTATCTTGTGAGCAGGTCTAACACTGCCATTTTGAAAAGTTAAAACTAACACTATAGATACAGTACCTGTAGGCAAAACCCACATAAGTTGACCCCCACTACGCTCGGCCCAAAGAAAAACGAACAACCTCTATGTGGGTGCCGGTATTTAAAGTAGTCTAAGAAGAGGATCCACGTTCCTAATTTCATTTTAATTTAGAACCTTAAACAGAGAGCATATTTTTATAAACGTGGCACTCCAGACAGAATTTATTCTTCTTAGACACAGTTGCATGACTGAAATGGCCGCCACCAATGCAAGTATGGCATTTTAAAGGATGTCCTCGGCGGTGTAAATGTTCCAAATGCTTTTAGGTTATTTCTATGGTACGTTACGGCGCTCATTATCGGTGTCTTTACAACCTGTCTTCTATGGTGTCAAATGTTGCTGACAGAAATCTCAGGTGGGTAACCTGTTTGGGTCCAATGCGGCATTGAAATATATATGAACAGAGGTGCTACATCTGCACTGCTAAAACCCAATTAACAACCTTATTTTGCTTTGCATTGGCACAAAAGGAATGTGAATCTTTAAAATTTGTATAAAACATCTAGCATGCCTACACTCTCTTTTTCGCACCAATATGCACATTTTTTCACGCAGTGTGCACTTCTTTGCAAGATAATAGGCTAGCTGTGCCATCCATAAGAAAATAAACCAAATCCGCTTCGGGATTCGATAAAATGCTCTTATTTTGGTACAAGAGCTTATGCGCCATGAGTACAGTGTAACTAATTTACAACAAATAAATTTATCCAAAGTGGATTTTCTTTCTGATTCAGTTTACAGGAAGCTACAACATCTGTCCTCACAAAAAGCTTCCTTTGTGGGCAGCACACAACATAACATATTTCGATGAACATATTTAGAGAGGAACGTGTTGCATCATGAAAAATACCCTTTTCCCCCTAGCTGCACGCGCCATGAGATTAGATTAGATTAGATTGGTTTTTCTCCTTTCCAACGGAGGGCTCCAGAACGAGCCAATCGGCGACGGTTGCACCACTGTGGGATGCTCTATGCTAGATGCTCTCTGGGCAACAGAGCTTGGTGCAGTTTCCACCACGTTAGCAGGCGCACTGTCACCTGCTCCAGCATCCTACCATCGGCATGGTTGTTCTCTAGATGTGGAATCTTCCTAAG
>JAQGAO010007457.1:0-11285 GCA_034697705.1 Ommatoiulus sabulosus
TTTTACAAGTGTTCATATATGTTTCAGCACATTAAATTTTCGTTTTACATATAAGCTTATTATTTTAGTGGTGTACTTACTGCCGATCGAAAAAATCGTGACATCATTATTTTGAAGGAAAGGGGGGGTACTGGAAATGTGTGACAAATTGTGACGTAGGGGGTGAGGGGGGGGAGGTCTGAAAAACTTAAAAAATCGCGTGACATCATTTCTGGATGGCCCCTTTACTGTACTTCCTTATAGCCTGCAACAGAATCATGCCCTTGGAAATAAATCAAGATAATTACTAACCCACTAGCTATTGTAAATCAATTTTCCCTAGCATCACTCCAATTTCTGTCTCTCCGCGTGAAATGCAAAGACCCCAGGCTCCCTCTAAAGTCACTTCACTTATTTCTGCTTTTCAATTTAGATCCTTAGGAAACAGCCGGGGCGTTTTATCGTCTAGCGCACGTTGTGCGAACAGTCCTCAGCAGGGAGAAAATGGCTAAGTAAACATCCTAACCAAACAGTGTCAGCGATGGAACGGAAATGCCGTTATGCAAAAGAGTAACGTACACCATTTTATACTGTTTTTAATTTGTAGCATTTTAAGCAAGGTTAGCATTCTCGTCTTGCATTCGGCAGACCCATGTTCGATTCCCGGGTCGGCTATCCTCGATTGTGGTTTTTCATGGTTTCCCACAATTCTTCCAGGTGAATGCTGAGGTAGTTCTTATACAGTATTAAATCGGCCATGACCGTCTTCTTATCCCATCCCATCCTTCTCGTTAAAGTCCCAACTACGGGAAATATATAACTAAATTGTGATGTTGGGGTCCATCATGACCAGACTGCTTAGTTTGACTTAATTTGTATATTGATCCCCCCAGCCAAATGGTACCATGTACAGACTGCAGGGTAAAGAATTGAATTGGTTGGTTGGTTGGTGATAGGGGCTTAAGGGCGCAGGGGGCAACACGGACAATTGAATTGAAACAAAAACTAATCCTTTTTAGAATTAAAAAATGCAACGAAAATGAATAGAAATCCATGTGTTTTATATTCTTGTTTTATGGATGTGCTGACTGTAGGGTATTGTTTTGAATTGAATTTAACGGCGTCTCGATATTCACTCGTTTTCACCATCGCAAACGTGCAACTGTCATAAATAACGCGTTATATGACCAAGTTTCAACCTGAAATATAGGATTCTGTATATACTGTAGATACAGTGGACTCACGGTTTTACGAACCTCCCATTTACGAACTACAAGTTTATACGATCTATTGCGTTGGTCTCGAAAAGTATCACATAGAACTGGTGTTATTTTCGTTCCGATTTACGATCTTTAATGCCACGTTCTCTTTTTAAGAGCTGGTCATTGATGTGTTGTTTGCTTTTTTTTTGTCTTAAGTCATAAATTTCGATTACCTTAAAATGTCAAGTAAAAAGAAGAGAGTGTTTTTGTCTGTTAATGCATGACAGAAAGTTGTTTTTTTAAGAATTGGATGCTCGTGTCAGCAGTGCGACGCTATTTTTTTATTATTATTTTATTTATTTTTAAAAAAAAAAAATTTGGTCACTGAGACAAAGTGAGCAAAGTGATTTTTTGAAATATCTAACGAATAAAGTGCAAGTTGCATTTTTCGGATAGTTTAATGCCACTTCCATTTACAAACATTTTTAGGGTCAGTTTGAGTCCTCTGGTCAATGAGACAAAGTGAGCAAAGTGATTTTTTGAAATATCTAACGAATAAAGTGCAAGTTTCATTTTTCGGATTGTTTAATGCATGCCACTTCCGTTTACAAACATTTTAGGGTCCGTTTGAGTCCGTACTTTGAGCTTGTTGAGTACTTTCGAAAAATTCTATTCAATAGGCCGTATTTCATTCATACCGGAGTTAATTCGACATCTAAAATCTTTAGACATTTTTTTTTAAAAAAGCAACTACTGTATGTTAAACTGACGTTGAGGGAGGGGTAAGAGGATGAATAAAGGTAACGTCCGATTTTTTTATTAAACACTATCGTTGATACGATTAAAGCGGTTTATTGATGAGGTTTTTCAAGAGATTGGAAGTTTCAAATGAAAATGCAAATTACTTTACATGTGCCAAGACTTTCTTTCCAGAAAGGGATCAGAGTGATTGCGCTTCTTTTGTTAAAAAGCCAACATGTTTTTCTCAAATACTCGAGCCGATGATCGGCTTTCAACTGATGGGGCCACGGTGACTGGCCACCTTACACGCGCTAAATACGATTTATACGTTTTAGGAAAGTGAAGTTGGTGGAAATCTCTTTTTGCCGAAATTAGAAAAGCAAACCGTATTCAAACCGTGGCGCGTACTCCTTTGAGGTGCCGTTATTTAAATTCATGAGTAAGCTGGCTTGGATTTGAAGTTATTTCATCATTGGGGAGCCGGGAAGGCAGAAGGCAGTCCTGGCTCAGTGTTTACTAGCTTACTTTTTAGAGGAAAGTAACGTCACTATGATAATGACTACATTTTGTAAATTTTGGTTCAAACTTACCCCTATGACGGCAGCCTAGATGCACGCGTGTACGCATGGTTTGCCGCCAGTTAGGGGTAGCACACTCCATTGAAACTTAATTAACTGCGAATCGTGCATTTTTTGGGTGTCTATCCTTGAAATTAATTCGAATTATTCACAATGATAGACTTCCCAAAACACAAATAGAAAAGAATTTTGTTTACGAGGATTGCGTTGCAGCAAATACCGGAAATAGCAAAAAACTTGGAACGGTGCTATTGTTTAAGGAACAGGCTGGGGTAAATAAATTCACCCTGATGTGTCTTTGTCTAAAAAATCGCATTCGTTTAATTGTAAGCATTGTAAATTACGAAAAAGCTTATTGACGATAGACTGTTTTTTTTTTTTTTTTTTTGAAAGATTAGATTGATTTTTTTCAGACGTGATGAAGAATATCTGTGACTGATTTAACATTAAATGTACTTCAGCTGTCTTCGATTTCAAATCAATTCGATCAACTCCGGATCCTATTGTCAACGCCGTAATGTCATGTGGCAGGGGGATTAAATCAATACTACTCTAATTTGTCACGCAGCTATCTCGATTCTTGGTCGGCGTCATCGTTAAATTACATTTCTAATAACGTACTGTGTAGGTACATGTACAGTAGGTTCTATTGATGCAAATTTCCATTGTTAAAGCTTGTAAAACACAAGGCAGTGTACTGGTAAAAAGCAAGAGATTTTAGTCTCGACCAACAAACCAAAAGCAAATTTCTGTAATTTTATAAAACATTTTTTATTTAAACATGTTTATCATAATAATAGCGATTCTAAGCTTAAATTTTATTTTACACATACTGTAGTAAGTTGAGAACCAGTTGATCGTAATTTTCGAAAACGCCGAAAATGGCTTGAAATTCAGCGATATATTAGGGGTACTCGGACAGAAGCTTTACTTATGACGCTTTTGGCATTTAAAAATTCACTTATGGTAATCGCTGTTTTTAAACCAATTAATGCATTTTTTTGGCACAATTTCCATTCGTAAAGCTTCTGTATGAGTAGCTTTATTGCTTTGTCTATGCCGCCCTATAACATTGCACATTCCTAATAAATTGCTCCCTAATTATGAGAAATAAATAAGTTGCTCAGTTTGTTAAGCTGCTCAATTTGCCTTCGTATGCAAATCGTTGTTCAGTTTTCTTTAAATTTTCTATACAGTATTTTCCCTTTGATCCAAATGTTTTACATCTGTAGTTGTTCAACGCACAAACGGCGTTGTTGGACCTTGACATTTGTCCAGTTGTGACTTTAGACTCCCAGTTTACGCCTTAAAATGTAAAATTAACTATAACTTGATCATAAATCAATCGTAAAAATGAACAACGCCCAGCCCAACTCCTCATTTTCATCAGATCATAATGCACTATACCCTGTAGTCTAGCTGTTTTCTAAATTGGATACGAACATATACCTATAGACGTTGCCGCTGTTTTTCGTTGCGATGGAATTTTTATCCCACGTGACACCTCGTTGTCCTTGAACGCGGCATACCGTTTTTTTTAGCCCCGTTGTATTTTCCAACAGTAACGAGAATTTATGCAAGCAATTTTCGTGTTATTGTCCTATCGCTCGTGCGGCCCATAACCCACTTGTTGCGTTCGTGTAAAATGTGCGTATTAATATTTATGTATTACAGCTGTTATCTTCTACGTGCCCTGATAGCTGTATAAGATCGGTTTACATGGACCAATATTGCTATACCGTGTAAACGAGGGGCATAAAAGTCTGGCAACGGCGTCGTTGAAGGCGCTTTTTTACTTGTTTTTTTGACGCTAAATTGAACAAATGTGGCCAAAACTAAAAAGGCCCGTCTTATGAAGAGCAAATAAACTAGTTTCAGCGGTGGCAAGAAACAGCCATGCAGCGTTTATCCAATTTCGGAAGGTATTTTCAATAAAGAGCATTTTTGTGTACCAAATGGGATTTACAGGCCCCTGGTAACGTTATTAATGGCAAGCTGTCAGCTGTCAGGACACCAAGCCCCGCCTTAATTAGATGAACTTCATCTCTCGAAAAATGCGAAGAAAAACCACATGTTTCAACGCATTGCCCCAAATGCGTGCAACAATTTACTCGTCCCTTAAATTTCTAGACATAAAATACTCGCTGTTTTTAGAATCTATAGTATTTTATGTCTAGAAACTGTAGAGCCTTTGTAGGGGGATGTTTAAGATGTCGGAATTCTGTCTTGAAATTAGAAAACAAGTCTGTGAGGTTGAGACATTATTGCACTGATGGCATCGGTGTATTGTATGATGTCAAAAAAAGGAAATGCTAAAACTGAATTCATCAAATAATTCGTTGCTTTACATTAAGGTTATTGGGGTCAATAGACGATAGTTATTGAGTTTTAAATGACCCCCATCCCGTTCTCATCCTTGTGTAGGATAGTCGTTTTACCAGCTACGTACAGTGAAGTACATGTATTTCAATATTGTCGCCGGTTCCAAGCCCGGGTAAATGGGGAGAGTTGGGCTTGAGTAGCGATGCGTTGCTTGTAACATAACCGACAACACGATTGAATTCTACTACCGAAGCCTCCCATGTCCCGATCTATGACACGAACGGACGTTGAGCCCATGGTTGTTGGCGATGACCCAATTGAACCCAATTAAATGCCTTAATTGGACGAGAGTGCATGACCCACTTTCGTAATGACCACCAGCTGGGTGCACCAGTTCTGTTTTGGATCAAAACCTGAGCATCAAATTCTGCTATAGAATCGACAAATCGGTAGTATAGAAACTCCGAATGTTTCTAAAAACTTTTATTGTAGCATTAACTTGTTTTTCTTGTTATTATTCCTAAATTTTTATGGTTTCTAAATCCATAAGATTTAGAAACCATAAAAACAAACAAGAGAAAAAGACATTTGAGGACAGCGCCCCATAACGCGGATGATTGCAGTGATTGCCATCCTTAAGGGGCAGTGGCGAAACATTGTGATTGAGCAAGTGCGTTAAGTATGCTTTGTTTTGGCTTTGCTTTGTTGTTGAGCTTGGATCAGAGTTTGATACAGGTCGCCATTTGTAGAGATATTCTATTCGATTTTATCAAATAATTGAATGCACTCTTCATAAACGAAACAGAACAAATTGAATGTAACGTAATCAAATATTGTCCATTTTTATTTTGACGTAGTTTCTGTAATTTCTTGAAACAATACTTTAACAAATAAATAACGTACAAGTAGGCTATATACCGTATAATGACAACTTGCATCCCCTTAGAAACACTTCAAATAATTGTATGTGCTTTTCAAAAGCGAAGCGGAACAAATTGAATATATTGTAATACAATATCATATCCATTTTTATTTTTTTCTGTAATTTTTTGAAAAAACACTTCATAAAATTAATGTTGTATTGTATATACTGTATAATACATTATGCATGTATGTGTACTTTAAGTAATCCCTACATTTGTATGTTGATGAAACAATTAAGTGCATGTTTATCAGCCGACTTTCGTAAATCGTTTTATAAATAAAATAAACATAGTATACGTAAAAGAAGTACTCAGAGTAAACAACTTTTATCATTTCTTGCAAGGTTTCCGTTTAGGGAAAAAAATTGGAAATATATTGTAGTTAAAATTTGACGTACATGTACACCACATTGAAAAGAAATGCATTTAAATTGAAACAAATAAAATGCATTCCAAAATGTATTTTAAATTTTAAATGCATTTCAAGATGCAATTCTTTTCATATAATGCATTTAAGTTCGTCTTGAACCTACCAAGAAATCAAGAAATGCATGACCAATAATTTACGTCAGATGGAGTACTTTTCACACGTGCGTGCATGTGTATTACATTTAAACGGAAGTTGCTTTTGAAATTGATGTTCCACGCATGGGGGGAATGAAGTCCCACAAGCGCGCGCTCAATAAGCAGCCACGTCCATGACGTCATTTCCGTCACAATTAGTTATTCCACATCCGCACTTCCGGCTATATTTCGCTCGTTTGCCTATTTTGCGTTCTTTTGTCCTTCCCCTTAGCCTTAATTATTACGCCATTCCTCCATATCCGATATCTGCGCTTTCCTAATGATTAACTCATCGAATTGTCGTCGATTTTTCATGAATTTTAATGAAAACGATGGCGAAATGTCAATTTAATAGTCCGTCGGTATGCGAAGGGTGGGATTGGAGGGCAGAAGGAGGTGGATTTAGCGGAAATAACGAGACTTTACCGTGGGATTTGGACGCAAAATTCATTATTAATAAGAATGGTTCTCGGGTTAGCTTCGACAACAACAACCATGTTATTTAGGCTTTTGTGCGAAAATGACGTTTTAATTTCGGAGTGCTCATCTCCGTCCATGTAAATAAGCATCTCATTAAATATGTTAATTGACGATAGAGGGAGATAAACGTCGCGGGTCGGTTCAGGGATTGCGTTCATTTTTTGATGGCAAGTCGAGCAATGTCAATGGGTATAAGCACGCTAATCTAGATGGGGAATGAAACCCAGGCGTGAGTTTTAATGAGCACCAATAACCAACGGAAGGGCCTCTGACCAATGCCATGCATCGCAGGCACTGACCACGCCTGACCTCGGACTTACTCATTATGGCTTGAGTAAATTATATTCCTCCATACCATACCAGATTGCTGAAGCTGGGGTGTCAATGATGTTGAGCTACACCAGTGTGATCGGTAAAGATCTACATCCGCAATGCTGCAAAATGTTTAAGGTATCCTTCGTAAATTTCGTGGAAGTATTGTTCGAGATATAATTTACCTTTTGTGGTACGATTCGTCTGCCACCGACACGTTCTTTTGACAAAATTTAAAATTCTGACATTTTTATTGTTATAAAAAATAATCTTTGCAAGAATCTAAAATCGATGGCGTAGAATGGCATCGCTGGAATCTTCACGTTTCAATTTTGCGTTCGATGTTGGGTTCTTGCCAATTTTGCTAACTCGTTTTTCATAAATAAACGTGAGAATTTTAAATTTTATTATTTAAAAAAAATTTGCCAGCGACAGACTATATTGTACCACAAATGGTGAATTATAATTTATATTAATAATCTCTCATTGAAACCAACAAATGTTCATAAATGTTTAGCATTGTGGTGATGAAGTTGCAGACATTTATTCTGAAGTTAGCGTAAGTTTTTTTTTCTTGTCAACGCTTAGAAACTCTATTTTGCAATAGATGCTCCGAAAATTGTTCATATCTGCCTTAGTAATTAAATGCATTAAACAAAACAAACACTCGGTTCTTTTTTTGCACATTTTCGAAATAGAGTGCAGCCTAAAAGTACTCATATCCTGCGCAACAATTGTGTGCAATAGAGCATCAGGTCTTTCTTGTCATAATACATAATTCATAAGATTTGAGCGCAATTAAGAGCAACTGTTATTGAACAGTTGACAAAAAGAAGCTCTTGATGGACCTCTTCCATCACTTCAGAATGAATTCCATTGACACCATGCTGGATTCTTCGTAGAGTTACGAGATGACCTTGATTGTGGTTGCTTGGCATATCGACATGAACAAATTTTTCGTTAATTTTCTCGAATGTCGATCAAATGCAGCAGGTTGTTCCTAAACCCAGCAAAGGGTTTCCAGAGGCCACGCATGCATGATTGAAGGGGATTTGTTCATCGTCGTTATATTGCTCGTTTCATTATTTAAACCCAGTCATACGTTATATTTGTCTAAGTTTTATTTCGCTCGACATCACGCGTATTCCTCCTAAATTCGCTGATCCCCCGTCTTCGCCTCAATCAAATATCATGAATATTTAATGAAACCAAATATTTCCATCTAATCCGGAGCGCTGTTCACAAGCTGTGGCATTACTGAGCAATCCTTAGGCTTATGAAATAGGCATTAAATACAGCCTTTCTTCTGAAAAGACATTATTTTTCCGAAAGATTGAAATTATGGGAGAATATTGCTTGAATTAAGGTCATTGAAAACATACATTTGATTTCAGTCATAAAACTCGCAGTCAAATAGCTTGTACAAACCCCCGTTCTGTCTTAAATTTCTTTCGAATCAATTCAGTACCCCTTACAGTGAGCGCATAAAATGCATTTAGTTGTGGATTAATTCATTAATTCAATTGTAATTGTGATAAATGTTCTTGTTTCAATGGATCCCAACTGCATCATTTTTAAAAGCTTATAGATATCTTTTGGAAGATTGGCAAGACTTGTTAGAGAATGCAATCAGAATGTGTGGAACAATGGTAGTTCGTTGAGTTCTTGTACAATGTAGTTTTTGGCATTGACACTTATGCATTGTCGCAATGGACAATTATGTTTATGGTGATAAATTTAATTTACTTTGAAGAATTTCGTACGAACTCTTATAAAAATTTGTCAGTTGTTATGTGCCTTTGCTGGCGATGCAGCCGTTTAGCGCCACCATGCGACAATTGGCCAACCTACAGTACATTGATTTTAGCAATAATGATGGTTAATTCGCTATTGCTATAACAACAGTTGAGTGGTAATAAATTATTTACATAAAATTTGGCCTTCTTTTTCGTATTTCGCTAAATCCACCATAATCTCTATAGGGAAAATTCATGATAAATAAATGCCAACTTTAACGTGATATGATTTTGATTGTGATAATATTGCGTTGTTGAAACAGGCAAATGACATACGCAGCAGATTATACTAACAATTTTACATCGCTAAATTAGATATTCAAGAGGCTCCTGAATATCCTGGGAAGTTGGGGGAAAAAAAAGTTCAAGGATAATCGAAATAGAAAAATTATACAATTGTAGAAAATCTAAAAAACATGGCAATTATCTTAAATATGACTTTCAATTGTATGATATATCTGCATTCTTAAGAAATATTATGATTTCGAAAATGTGTTTTTAAAGGAAGACTTGATCAGTTTAAATTTTCTTTAATTTCTCATTGTTTTAATCACACCCAACATATCGAGCAATAAAATGATCCTTATAATCTGGAATAGGAGCATATGTGAAATGCTTTAATAAAAAGGTTGCTCTGCATATCATCTGTCTATATTAATATCACAGTCAATGCATGCACTGACATTATTGGATGTAAAAATCATATCGCTATCCAGCTACGAATTTATTCAGGAGAGTAATTTCCCCAAAGTACGTTTCAATTATGATGGAAGAAGTGAATATTGAAATGCTGGTAATATATTTAATATGACGCAATTCGTGTAACAGCAACAACGACATAAGCAGCCTTATTGCCAAAAGCAAAATCAGTCGCCCCGTTGTCACCAGGTGGCGTTAAATTGAAAAGACGTGCTGCGTGCTTAAGTGACACATGCAGAGATTTTACTCGGAGTTCCTCTCTTAAGAGACTTTAGATGCATCAATTGTCGTGCATGTGTCGTCATGAGTGATTCAATGCGTATATCCCAAGTTGACAAAAGTCATTGGAAGCATATCCAAAGAAAAGTTTAGTCAGAATAATGCGAGCGAGGCAATGAAGGTCGAGGGAATTTTTCATATCAATCAACAAAAATTTGGCTTAAATTCTCCAGAGCCACTACAATGACTGCTGATTTTCTCATCATACTGTACGTTGCACATGGCGTGGTAATCACCACTACTTTATTTTCGATGTGGGAAGCTAGGGTGACTAGCCCTTAGTTGTGGTGCAAATGAGTGCGTTCAGAAAGTTCTTTTCCTTTGAATTTCAGATGACTTTCAAAAATAACTTTCTTAATAAGTCCGGGATTCATTTTCCGATGAAATTAGCCGTGCTTTTTTCTTTGAAACTATGTTTTTATTTCTTCCTGGGGCGCCGCCTGTGCTAAAATTTCACCGCAGCTAATTGGCTTAGGCTAAATTTGTTTTGAAAGCGAGTGGGATAGGCCTAGGTTCGTGAGTGATGCTCGCCTATTAAAAAAAAGGGGGAAAAAAGGGGGGTGAATGCCGTTTTAGTTATGCATACAAACTATAGTGCTAGATTAGGGTGCCATAGGAGGCTCTTTCGTACATATTTCGTAGGCCCAAAATAGCTTTTTGTTGAAATAGTCTTCGGTGGGATCTCTTAACATCCTCACTTCGCTTCTTAAGCATATGTTATTGGAGCCATTGAAAGTTGGGAGATAGACGAAGAGAATTACAGGGCGAAACCAAAGTTTTCACGTATCATCCCAGCTATATCGTCGTTGGTCGTCTAGTTATTACGTTGCCAACGCTTGGGTGCAACACGGTTAACTAGTTGCATTTAAAGCCACGCCCACAATGGAGGAAACATAGAGGAACTTTCTGTTGCTTGTTCCTTCAACTTGTTCCTGAACGTTTCTTATTGTTTAGGACAACTCCACAGTTTCCTGTTTCCATAAAAAGCGGTAAAGATCAAAGGAAGTTTAGCAACACGCGCAAACATTTTTGTTTCTGTGAGATGCTTGTAGTACAGTATACGAAATATAAGTAGGTGCACTCCATTGATGTTTTTGCATGTCCCCGAAAAACACCGCGGCGCCCCAAGTGTACGAAAGTACCACTAAGATGAAGCCACGCCCATATTAACCCGTGAAACTAAATCGTCAAAACTAAACAGGGTAACACCTGTATCTTATTGGCTTCCATGTGTCGTCAAAACTGAACAGGGTAACACCTCCATCTCATTGGCTTCCATGTTTATGGTAATTGATGAGCGCGCGCAAAGGCCACGTACGTGCCTGTGTTCTAAACACAGGCGAGTGACACGTTGCCTACGATTCGTTTACAAGCGCGCAGGGCGTGGCTTCATCTTAGTGGTACTTTCGT
>JAQGAO010007458.1:0-11285 GCA_034697705.1 Ommatoiulus sabulosus
CGATAAGTGAAAAAACCGGATAAGTGGACAAAATTTCGATGCACCGTCGATTTCCACTTATCAGGGTTCGACTGTATATAATTTAGTCAGTTTAATCGAAATACAATTTAAAATTTCAAGTCCTGGGTATGAAAAATGTCAAAAAAGCACTAAAACAAAAAGATGAATTAAATTCTTCTGACTTGCGTCCTTGGTGACATTATGATTTGCTCATCATATTCATCTGAGATGAAATTATGATTTCCTCATCGTATTCATCTGAGATTTAGTGGTGTTTTTGATATTAAAATCTTTCTGGTTGCGGTAATTTAAGGCGTCTAATTTCAAGTCCTGGGTATGAAAAATGTCAAAAAAGCACTAAAACTCAAAAAGATGAATTAAATTCTTCCGACTTGCGTCCTAGGTGAAATTATGATTTGCTCATCATATTCATCTGAGATTTAGTGACATAAGTTAGTCAGTTGAATCGAAATAGAACTTAAAATTTCAAGTTTCGGGTATGGAAAGTGTCAATAAAGCAGTAAAACTCAAAAAGATGAAGTAAATTCTTCCGAGTTGCGTCCTTTAGGAGAAATTTAATTTTACGCATCATAATTGACATGTTTTAAAATGTAGACAAGTGACAATGTTATCGAATAATCACTTTAAATTCTAATGGCATATATTCGAATCGTCCAAAAATTTTGCACCAGTGTACACCGAATGTACGTTTCTGCAACCGTTCCATTCGGATGGGATTGTCATGACAATTATGATGCGCAAGTCGTGATTTCTCCAAGAACGCCACTCGGAAGAATTTACGACTTACATTTTGAGTTTTAAACTGACTTTCAAGCTTTTGAAACACGTGACTAATATGGCGCATTCGGATCCTCCACACCAGTGTAGTGCAGTATCTTGCCAGTGCAACTTGATCACGTGTCATTTTTTGTTCAGTGCAATATCATAACGTCATCGGTGCATTACACCACATTTTTCTACTCGCACAGGCGAGGGTTAGGACACAGTGGTTAGGAGGTGAACACACCCGGTGCACGGGATGAATGTGGGGTGCACTCACTTCGCTGAAGTATGCACCATTGCCTTGCCGGATGGCACGGGTGCAGAAACGTACATCCGGTGTACACCGGTGTTCCGAGTCGAATCCGCCATTACACTACACCAGATTGACCATTCGAATGCGCCATAAGTATGATTTGGAAAGGTTTGCACTCATATAGAAAATCATATTTTCCGCCAAAAGTTTGTGTTGCCGCTCAAGTGATGCATGCTGGGTAATTGGAACCAACTATACGCACAGTGCTATACGTGAAGGAGTGTTCGAACTGGATTGCTATCATCGTGTTTGATATTTTGTAGTCTGTTATTTTTATAATGTCAATGCAAGGGACTTTATCGGCAGCAGAACGTTCTGTTCGCTCCGTCTTTGGTGGGTTTCTTAAATATTTCCTTAGTATCTCGTTCACAAATGTAACAAGTGTTCGGTTATATCCGATTAGGCCTAAACGCCGCTTCCAAAAGTACGTTTGTTCTCTCGTGTACATGTATTAACAATATATGATTTTGTGGCTTATTTAGTGGGAAACATTCCATATGAGGCAACGGAAGAACAGTTGAAAGATATTTTTTCTGAAGTAGGACCTGTTGTCAGTTTTCGGTAAGAAATTTTGGCGATTCTGCCAGCTGTACCACTCTCGCTGTACGCCATGCATATCCATATCATGGGCTAGCTGCCACCGTAAATCATGCCATACCCCTATTACATGTCTAATCAGAACGAGGGCTTGTCATTTATTATGTTCTGTAATTTACTATTGTGCTTTCGTAATTAAATTTTAGGACTTATTTTTGTTTGTGACATATGACATTCAAGACTCGAACTTTAATTGTAAAGTCAGGTCTCGCTGAATAGTGGACCTAATCCTGCAGAACACTGAAGCACAGTATTTACTGTGACTGTAGGACTGGTTTGTGCATACTATTCATTGAGCATGAAAGCTGTTAAGCACCAATGAAAACACTTTCGCTATGTGCAATTCTGTGAATGGCGTTACCTTTTTATGGTAAAGTGCATTCTTTAAAAACAGTTTGAAATTGTAAATTTGAATTTTTCAATTAAGTTTTGTCTAAGATATTTTCTATATGATCATTGCTCTTGTTTCCGTACAGCTTAGTCTATGACCGTGAAACTGGTAAACCAAAAGGATATGGATTTTGTGAATACAAGGACCAAGACACTGCATTGAGTGCGATGAGAAACCTTAATGGATATGAATTAAATGGAAGAGCCCTGAGAGTAGATAATGCAGCCAGTGAGAAAAATAAAGAGGAATTGAAAAGTAAGTGTAAATTGAACTTATGGCGTTATATTGGCATCACGTGACTCTTTAATTTGTTATTTTTGCGAAAATTATTGGGCTCCACGTTTTTTTCGGTGGAAGATTCAATGATAACGTCCTGAAAATTGTCCATTTCCGATGTTGCAGTGCTTTATCTTTCTAAACATAAATATCTTTCAACTTACCCGAATTGAGGTTATCTAAAATACATTTGCCCAAGTTTAAAAATTAAATTATTTTCCAAAGATGGAAAATCAATTATGTGAATTGTGTGACTTGTCTCTACATTTAAATTATGTATATAATGTATATGCCATATTTAGTGGGTTCAGTTTGAATTGAATTTCTGGCAGTGATATGAAATACAGAATTTCTATGAGGATATTCCTTAACCTCAGTTGTCTATTTTCAGATTTGCAGGCATCATTAGGTGGGCCTCCAGTTGAGGTTAGTTTAGTTTCTACCTTAAGTTGGATACATTTGGCAATTTATTGACCAAGATTGCCACCTTTTCAAAGGTGGACATCTGGTTACAACCTTTACAAAACTTCAAAAAAGAAAGGTACTGCACAATTAGTTTATTCTTGGGTAGTCGTTGTAAACTGTTTCAACTAAGAAGTCCACAGGTTTATTCGTGCAATTTGCATTTTCCTTCAGTAATATTGGTTAAAACACCTCGAATTCATGTTTTTTTTTTAATAAACTTAAAAAATCTTTTTTTATTTAAACAATTTGACTGATTTTGAATTGAAATTTTTATGAAATGTGACTTATTTTGTTTAGAATTTGTAATGAAATTTCATTTGTTAATTATTACTGTTAGTTATCAAATGATAACTTTTTCGTTTAAAAGTACTAATTATTTGAATATGACATTCAATTCATTTATGATCCTATATTTTAACAGAGCCCATATGGATCAGAGGTAGATCCTGATAAAGCCCCTGAAGCCATTTCCAAGGCCGTTGCCAGCCTTCCACCTGAGCAAATGTTTGAATTAATGAAACAAATGAAAGTAAGTTTTTATGTGAATTTTTATCTTTTATAAAATGTATAATTTTGTGGTTTAATAATTAAATGCGCTTCATTTGCAGCTTTGCATCCAAAATAATCCCAACGAAGCTCGTAATATGTTGTTGCAAAATCCTCAACTGGCATATGCACTTTTGCAAGCTCAAGTAGTCATGCGAATAGTGGAACCTAAAGTAGCCATGGTAAGTGTGTTATTCCTTGCATATCAAGTTATGCATGCATTATACTCTTTATTTTCTGCAAAGCATTTTAGTTATGGAGACGTTAACAAGTTGATCAATGCTAAAAAATGTCATCTAAGCTTGAGTGAAGTACCATAGTTTTAGATTTTAAAAATCCAAATGATGTAAACTGTTTGAATGTACAGTTGACAGGTAATATAGCTAATGCCAAGAGATTAGGAAATTAGTTTGTTGCCTATGTATATTGTTGTTGCTGTCAGCTATACTGGTATAATAATCTGACCGATATTTTTGCTGTTTGAAGGAGGATTTGATAAGTTTAATGTGAGGTTTTAAACGTTGTATACTTGCATACCTTTTATTGCTGAATTTATTTTAATAAAGGGAATGTTACATCGTCCTAATACCAACGTGCAGCCAATTATGCCAACTGGAGAAGGAGGGCAGGCACCTCAACAGCAGGTGATGCATTTTATATAGTGTTTCTCTCTTTAATTAAGCCATGGAAATGTCAATAAAGAATCATTTCCTTGTTTGTAAACTTTATTTCTGTGAAGTAAATTTTCAGTTTATTTAGTTTACTATATACATAATTTCTCATTGTTGTAAATTGTTTTGTGACATATTTGCTAGGGTCATGGAGGAGCAGCAATGAATCATCAGAGTTCACAGCAACCCAACAGCTTTAATGATGGTGCTTTTGCAGGGCCTGGTAAGTTAAACTCCAACGTTCATATCAACTATATTTATTATCTTCTAAATTTCACACATATAATGTAATTAGGCCCTGCCAATCAAGGCCAGCAACCACATCTAGCTGGTGGACCTCGAGGACCGATTCCTCGTTCTGTAGTGTTGGGACAAAGGCCATCTGGCGGTGATGAGCCGCCTCGTGGATCTGGAATGCCACCCATACTGGACAACCGCGGAGGACCACGTAAGGCAAATGTAAAAGTAATGAGATTTTAAATTTTAAGGTGTTTTTTAAAAATTTTCATATTCACTATTTAGCTGCATCACAAGATTATGACATGAGAGATCCAAGAGGAGGATTTGATCGTGATTTTAGGGGTGGTCCAACAGGCCCGGCTCCTGGACATGCAATGGGAAGAGACCCTCGTGATCAGAGAGATAGAGAGATGAGGGATCCAAGAGCAACTCAGCATGATGCAGATCATAGGCCACCACCATTTGATCCACGCACTAGGTATGGTTTCTGTGAGATCCAGATTGTTGGGAATGAAAAAATCAACTTGTCGATTTTCCGAGGGTGTCCTGGTGGTCCACTCTCACCATGTAATTGCCATCTTTGTGCTTCTTTAAAGATCTGTAGATCCAAGAACCCCTCGTGGGTCAGGTGATTTTGACAGGCCGAGTGGACCAGGGGGTGCCGACAGGCCTGGAGGACCTGGGGGTGCTTTTGATTCTCGTGGACCTGGGTTCCCTGAACGTGGCAACTTTGATCAGCGAAGCCCGGGAAATGAACAGCGGGATCCACGGGGAGCCCCAGCTATGGCTCATTTAAATCAAGGAGGACCGCCGAGTAGACCACAGGTAGCATTATTTCTTTGCATGTGTGCTTGCTGTGTGTGCTTTGTGTTTTCCCTTGTTCACGCTCGTGTTCCTTTAGCAGCCACCTGTTCAACCAGGGGGACGTCCTGTTCCTCCTGGTGCTGCCATTGGGGGCATTCCCGGAGCAGCCCCCATTTCAAATCAAGACCAAGAAAAGGTACATAAAACTTTAGCCCTCGTTGTGCATATTATTCACTTTTGTTTCAATTGCCATGATGTTGCTTTCAATAAAACTTGCAAATATTGCAGTGGTTGCTTATGGAAAATCACGATAATTTTTGAAATAAATTTCTGAAAACTTTGGGCCATAAATTGTCAATGACATCAGTTCAGAAGATAATTTTTTGTGATATGAATTACTGCCTCATGCTAACAATTTGAATTGCTATTGTGTCTTATGATTTGGATTTAAATTATTATGTTCAAAATAAAGCATATAAGTTGCAAATGGACCAAAATCTCATTTGAGGCCATATTGTCATAGGAGAGCTTGCTTGCCATTGTTTTTTTTGCTTATTATTAAAACTGGTGTTTTGAGAAGCATCACAGTGTCACACCTTAGTAAAACTGCATTTCTTGTTGCCTTGCTGTTACAATATACCCCATAGCATTTCATTTATTATAGAAAACATTGTTGTTTTCCAAATGCTTATTATGAATTTAAATTCGATTAAGTTTAATTTTTATTTGTAAAACTTCTAAGACTACTTCACAGAGAATTCCATATTCCTGAATCACATAACTGATTTTCCGTTTAATTTCGTTTAAGGCTGCTCTCATCATGCAAGTTCTCCAGCTTTCTGACCAACAAATCGCACTACTTCCCCCAGAACAGCGCCAAAGCATAATGGTGTTAAAGGAACAAATAGCAAGAAGTGCCCAGAACCAGTAGATGTGACATCTTATGGAACGTGGTTTTGGTCAGTTTTCATTAGCATCATTTGCCTTTATTTGTTGTTTGGATTAACTGAATTAAATTCTGAATTAACCCTGGGCTTTTGCTTAAGGTGTCATGCATATTCATAGTCTTTAAAAAGTGTCAATTTATACCCCTCATGGAATTACCATTGTTTGATGAGCATTTTTTATCCGGCATTCCATCCTTTTCAGTAATGAGTAGTTTGCTTCAGAGCAGCTTTATCTTTAAGCTTTTACTTTGAACTTTGCAAAAAGATGAGGTTAAGTAATGGGCGGGAGCTAAGTTGAATTTCTGTGAACTTTTCACCTCTTCAAAACTTTGTTGACTAACAACTTTCATTCTCATTGTATGTTTCAAGGTGTTGATTATCGACATACATAGTTGATTTCTGAATGCAAGTATTAATTACATGGATAAATGCACCCTAAACTTTATTATTAACGTTCTTTCGATAGCAAAATAGTACAGATAACAGCAAATGTGTATCATGTTGTACATGTATCTAATTCACAACTGAAACCTAATCTAAATAACTGTTCTTTTGCATTTTGCTGAGCTTGCGAAGCAAACTCTGGGAATTCGTCGAAAATCTCAATTAAATCCTTTCTGGCAAGACTGTATACTTCGGAGAAACCCTCACTTATCACGCTTGCGATATACTTGCATCCATAATCTTGACCATACCCTCCAAATAAGCATAAATCTCCAAAACATTTAGTTTCTCTTATTTCGTTTTCATAGATCTCAGATTTCTTACTGCTGGACACTGTAAGTTTGCCGGTCAATAAAATAAACATTTCGTCACCTACACACCCTTTCCTGCATACATATTCTCCCGGAGAGAAAACTTTTAATGTAAACTTAGGAATGAGTCTGTTTAAAATGCAATCTCTGGCATTCATCAGGAATGGAATGTTTTGGAGGTTTTTTTTATGTATGCTTTTGACCACTTGAATTTTCAAGTCGTCCTGCAGCATTTCCAAAATCGAATTTTCATCCTCTGGGTGTTGTTTTTGGAATACAAAATCGCACCAGCTTAAAGTTTTTGACTGGAGCTTTGTATCTATATTTTGATGGTGGAAGAATTTCTTTAATAGATAGACGTTTTGGTGGAATTCTTTCTTTTTGTTTTGCTTGTCTTGTATGGCTGAAGTGATTTCGCTGATAATTGCAGCAATGACTATAATCCCTAACGCTATTTCAAATATTTCAGTAAGATATTCAGCCTCTGTGGTTGGAAGTTCATCAGAGTCTTGACTTACAAGCATATACGCTGACCAATAAATGCAATGAACGTATTGATGCTTTAGAGTCGCTGATATCCCCTCAATAGCTGGATAAACCCATGCATCAGAACCAAAACCAATCAAGGAACTTATTGCAAAATAAAAGCAAGCATTCCAGTGGATAAAAATAAATATATAAATGGTTAATTCTAAGATCCCTATTGAAAAAAACCAGTTGGTTTGAAGTTTGATGATTTGGAAGAACTCCTTCATTCTGAAAGAGAAGCAACATGCATTTTAAAAGAGTGAATATCACATATCGAAAACGAAATTTTGTATTTATATTTAATGCAAAGTTCCGCATTACCTAGGGAATTTAAGGTTGCGATTGAGGCGAAATATTACTTGGCAAGGCACAGCGCTACATTTATTTCTGGAAATCGTATATGTTATGTCAGTAGGCATTATGCAGAGGACATCGAATACAATGCATCCAGAAGCTGCGTATTTCTTGAAAATCTTGATTTTGTTAGTTTCAAGTATACCCTCTTCAAAATGGCCTAAAGATAAACTTTCTTGTAATCGTAATAATTATGTTAAATTGTGATAAACAATTATTCGTAGTAATTTCTTGGTACATCATTTTTTAAGGATAATTAAGGCTTTCAAAGCACTCAATTTGTTCAGTTATTGAGTTCTTTAGTGTTGAATAGTGGGCTGCGTTTGGAACACTTAAGCAATAAATTGATAATTGCTTTTCTGGTTTATACACAGAACAAAGTTTATAAAACCTACCTGTAAAGAAATGAACAATGATATCAAGAATGTATATCGCATCACAAATACAATCCAAGATCAACCAAACTCTGGGATTAAGATTTTCCATTTCCCAAAATGCAGTTCTTCCAATGACTATAACCAGGTTATAAGCTGTGCTCAAGGTAACGACGCCTAGCCAGACTTTGTACACAATACCATAAGGGTGAATTGCCCATGACCTTTTATGTAATGTGTCAACAGGAGAATCTTCTAATTTTATGGTAAAATTTTCATTGCTCAAAACCGGGTTTCTGAAAAAAGATCACAAATTTGAGCATTCTTCAAGTGGCTAAGTGAAGATTAAAATTACTTAAGCGGGACTTACATTTCAACCTCAACCAAGTTTATTATCATGTCACACGAGCTGTAACATTGAGCAACCATTAAAATAAACTTGGTTGAGGTTCAAACTTGGTCTTTCTAAATTTATTTGTGTGCATTTACAGTAGTGCAGCTTACCCTGTTTCCAGAAATGGTTCTGAATAGCCAAACCATTTATATTTAATATCCTCTTGTGTGTAATTGATGTCATTCTTATGGTTCATTTTGAAGCGTCTATTAACTGCAGAATTATAAAGGTGACAAATGTTGGTTTAAAACAGTATTAATGTTGATAAGATATCTATAGGTATCACTGTGATTAAATGATAGAAAGTAGATATGCAGTACATAAATATGTAGTTGAGAACATAACCAAGATTAGTGCAAATCCTTGTCAGTATAATTCGCAGATAATGCCTTATTCAAAAGCTTACTTGTCGACAGTCTTCTCATTTTTGTTGAAATTTAAATTATATTGTAAAAAGTCTGGTGTATATTAGAAACTAGTTAACAGTATGCAGATTTTCATTTTTAATAGCATTTTTTATTACATCCGTTTTTGTGCAGTTCACTGACTCCTTCTTCCAAGGATTGTCAAACCAATGACATAGGTTATGGGTTTAATCTTTAAAACAGTTATCTTCAACGTGGGTTATTTGGTTGAGTTACTTTAATGGTAATGAAACTAGGTAATTTGGATGGCGGTGGCTCTTCAGCAGGTGCAACTTCTTCAGAATTTTTCTTGATGGCCTTTGCAAGGCAGCAAGCAAACATAATTCCAAATACCTTGAAAAGGAAATCAATAAAGGTAATACAATAAAGGTAAAACAATGCGTGTAATTTAAATTTCTCTAAAATTTCTTACATGAACTAAGGCAACTCCTATTGCAATCCCAGCAATAATGATAATTTCATTCTCCAACACATCTTTTAAATGTTGATGGCATCCCTGAAATCATTTCGTAAATGAAACTACGGATTAAGCAATTCAGTGCGTGATAAATGGTGCATTCAAATGATTAACCATCAGTTCATTCAATTTAGAAAATGTGCAACGATGGCACGATTTCTCTTCTTTTTTCTTCTTGATAAAGAAGAAAATAATTTTTCAATTTCAAATTTCCAATATAATTTTTTTTTACAAAAATCCATTTTTTACCTGTTGATCTCTAAATGGCGCTTTTTTAAATTAAAATGACATTTTTAAAAATATGAAATTTCCGGTCATTAGTTCTAAGTATACCTGAAATTACCACTAATGTATGGGCCATAATATGTGCTAAACATATACAAGTTGACATCCGCACTAATGCGGATTTTTCCCCATCTCAGGGGAAAATAACCTGCCGAATTTTATAGGTGGAAGCATTTAAATCAAGGGATATTTTATATCCAGCAAAATATAATAACGCTATTGTTTATTGGATTTAAAACTTTCAAAAGTGTCATCTATTTTAATTATCAACATACACGTTGAAAACTATTAGTGGGCAATCGATGCAAGTTGCCAAATGACCAATTCATATTTAAAGATTTCTCTGCAAAAAATGTCCACCACATTTTTCGGCACTTTTTTCTCATAAATAAGCCGATTTCGTTTATATTTTCTCACCAAGACCACCTAAATGTACGTGCATGTATATTTAAAATCTTTATCATTGAAATTACCTCTGAGTTGATGTTTTCTAAAGTTTTTGCACACCCTTCCTTTTTCACGGATTTTTTGCAACAAGATTCTGGAGTGCCGTTTGATTTCCCCCATGGAATTTCTGACCAGTCTGTTGAATTGTTCACTCCACAGCAATCGAACTAAGAAAATACGCAAGGGTTTGCGTTCAATAGGATTAATATAAAAAGGGATGTAACTTTTTGCACATCTGGACTTACTTCTTGTTGAATTGTGTCTACAATTGTACTGATATCCGGTCGGTTCTTAGGATCGTATTGGGACCATTTACTTTGTAGGGGCTCTTTATTTGCATCATGGATTTTGTTTCTGTATATGTAGCAGATGACCACTGCTGCAATTTCGAGTGCAAGAAGAGCCACGAGAAGAGCAACAAACTAAACCGAGATTTAATTGAAGGTTAGGCTAATAATAAATTATAAAATGTTTTGAGAAACGTATCGAAGGTTCTTATCTCATTTGTGCACAAATAATGGAATTGAAAACTAAGAAGGAATCCATGGCTTTGATGTGCGGAATATGTTCCGTTCCTTGTCTAGCTTTCATATTTTTGAAATTACATAATTCTTTAAACCATGAAATGCTGATATGAATTTCCTTTTTAAGTACACAAATGTTAGCTACAACGTACCGTCATCAAGTTGCAGTAACTTTCCTTGATGGCACCTCTGCACCCGAAGAAGGCAACAAAGGTAATGATGCCGCCAATCACTATAACTAGGATGACTCCTACTTTTTGATCATTGTAAATTTCGCTGCTCGATTTGTTCATTGCGATTAAAATGGCTACTCCGGCACCAAGGATTAGCAAACCTGAAAGCTGAAGGTAAGTAAGTGTTTAGTTGAAAGTTTTGTGGAAAAATTGGAGAAATTGCATGATGAAAAATTGTTTTTTTCAATAGTATGCATTGAATTTCTAATAGGAATTGCGAATTTTAAATGAATTAAAAACTTCATTTTATGGGTTGATGGATTACACCCCCCCTACCACATGGTATTCATTTACTGATAGTACGGTACTGAGTTGAATTGAATTGAATACCCGATGTTTGCACGTATTGAATTGTAATTCACATTTCCTAGTTACATGTATTTACCAACATTATATACATGTGTGGCGACCACGTGGTGACCACGTGGCGACCACGGACGGACTTCGTGGTCGGCCTGCAGCCACAAACCAGAGCG